>RCHQ01000133.1:0-156896 GCA_003676415.1 Plasmopara muralis | reverse complement strand
TGTGACGCATCGAAATGGCTTACAGGCTTTGGCCGATGATGTACGAACACAATTTGATTTCTTTGTTTTTGTTGATTGTTCACCGAGCAAGCTTGGTGATATCTTTGAAATATATCAAAGCGAGTGCGACATCATTGAGATTTTTTTGGCGATGAAAATTTACGCTCTTTTGCTACACTATAAGCATATCAGATCCGTCCAATTTTTTTTTGGAGGAGCATGGAGGCAACAGCGCCACAGCTTAGCAGATCGAGGCCGTTTAAAGCGCCTAGATGGTGTACTGCCACAGATCCGTCCTTTCTATCTATCTGAACATACACGGACGCGATCGAGCCACATCCAATCGTACAAGAACCGTTTTGACGCGCTAAGATGTCTTGCGACAACAGATCCGTACTGTCTTTTTTTCTTGACACACACGGACGCAAAAGAGTCACTACTAATCCTTCTAAAGAGCTAAGATTCTGTACCGCCACAGATGCGTCCTGGCTATCGCTCTGGACATGCATGGACCAACAGAGTCACAAATAAGCGTAGAAGAACCCTTTTGACGCGCTGAGATGCAAAACAACCACATATCTATCCTGTCTATCCATCCAGACATGCACTGACGAAACATAGCTACAACTATCTCTTTCTAAGCGCTGAGATGCTATACGACCGCAGATCTATTCTGTTCATCCATCTGGACGTGCACGGACGCAATAGAGCCACAAATAATCCATCTAAACAGCTAAGATTCTGTACCGCCACAGATGCGTCCTGTCTATCGATCTGGACATGCACGGACGCAATTGAGCCACAATCAACCCTTTTAAAGAGCTTGATGCTGTACGGACTCAGATTCGTCCTGTCCATTTATCTGGACATGCACGGACGCAATGTAATTTCAACTAAGTGTAGAAGAGCCCTTTTGACGCGCTGAGATGCAGTACAACCACATATCTATCCTGTCTATCCATCTAGACATACACGGGCGCAATCGAGCTACAACTCAGCATATGATTGCCCCTTGAAGCGGTCAGATGGTTCACGACAACAGAATCGTCCTGTCTATATTTCTAGACACACACGGACGCAAAAGAGCCACAACTAACTTATTAAAGCGCTAAGATGCTGTACGACCACATATCCGTCCTGCTATCTGTATAGACATGCACGGACGCAATAAAGCCACAATTAATCCTTATTCGCATGCGTAGTTGTGCCTCGATTGTACCATTGGATGTCCGGATATATAAAAGGGATGAATATGTAGTCGTAAAGCATCATGTGCTCCAAAAAAGCGATTATACGAGTTGTCGCGGCTCGATTGCGTCCGTGTATGTCCAGATATATAGACGGGACGGATCTATGGCCGTAAAACTTCTTAGCGTTTTGAAAGAGTGATTCCAAGCTTAGTTGTGTCTCTATTGCGTCTGCACACGTCTGAAAAATAGACAGGGCGGATCTGTCGCCGAACATCATTTCAGCGCTTCACGAGAGTGATCACATACTTTGTTGTTGCTCGATTGCGTCCGTGAGTATCTTGATCTATATAGAACGAAAAGACGGGTCTGTGGCTGTAAGGCATCATAGCGCTTCAATAAGCGATTACATGCTTACTTTTGGCTCTATTGCGTCCGTGCATGTCTAGACAGATACCCAGGACGAACATGGAAGGATGCAATCGAGCCATCACCAAGCCTAAAATAGTTCTTTTGAAGGGCTGAGATGTTGTACGGTTACAAATTCGTCTTGGCTATCTGTCTAGACATGCACGGACGCAATAAAGCAACAACAAAAGCATAGGAAATCTCATTTGAAGTGCTATGGGGATGTGCGAGCACAGATCCCCTCTGTCTATATATCTAGACATACGCAGGCGCAATAGAACCGCAACAAAGAAGAAATGGTTCTTTTAAAGCGCTGAGATGTTGTATGGCCACAGATCCGTTCTGTCTATCTACTTGCGCGTGAACGGACGTAACGAGCCACAATTGAGTGTATAGTCACTCTTTTGAAGCGCTACGATTTTTTTCGGCCACAGATACGCCCGGGTAGCTTTCGAACCTGCTGACACAAGAGAACCACCCTTTAAAAGAGCTGAGATGTTGTACAATTACAAATCCGTCTTGTCTATCTATCTGACGCAGTAGAGCCGCAACTAAGCGTAAAATATTCTTTGAAGCGCCGAAATGCTTTTCAGCTGCAGATACTCCCTGTCTGTCTTTTGAGACTTGCACAAACACAACAGAGCCACAACAAAACGCATGAACATGCTTTTAAAGCGCTGAGATTTTGTACGGTCACAAATCGTGTTCTGTCTATCCATCTGGACATGAAAGGACGTGATCGAGCCACAATCAAGTATTTAATCATTTTTTTGAAGCGCTAAGATTATGTACGGCCACGGATAAACCCTGCCAATTTATCTAGACGTGCACAGACGCAATAGATCTTTCCCCAGCAAATCTATCATTCGATTTTTACGTCTCCGCACTAAATCCTCTTTTCAAATCTCAATTTGTTTGTTACTGTAATCGTGAAGTTTCACCATTGACTACCTTTCCTGAAGTCATTTTGCCTTGTATGTATAAGCCACTTTTGATGGCCTTTTTGTCAACGTCATTCACCCCACTATAGATTTCTTCGTATGAGTCTGTCTCCATATTAGCGTCCGTGGTAGTAGATGTTGGGACGTAAGTATGCTTTTTCAAAGTGAATTTGGGAGTTTCAGTTGTTTCACCTTGATAATTCCAACAAACGTCTTGGACCTTTCAGCAGGTTTGATCATTGTCGCATTCCCGAATCCTACCTATTACTTGATAAAACAAATTTGCACGTAAATTAGCGTTTGCATCCCTAGCCTTGAACAAAATTGCTCTTTGCTAACGTGTTGTTTAAGCAATCATAATCGTTTTGCCTTGTCCGATTATCGGAGAAAAAATCATTTTTAATTGATTTTGAATTGGTCGCGTATATTGAAGCTATTCAAAAAATATATTACACTGAAGTCTCATTGTTAAAATTGCATCAGGCTTGAATTGGTCCCTGTGAAATCAAACCTAGAACCGTATCAACGATTGCAACATTTTCAAGCCTCACGTGGATATATATCGTAAGAGCGTAATTACAATTGGAAGACCTAGATACAATTAGGCTACAGCTAGTGCCATCTTTTGAGAGCAACCCTCTTCCGATGTCGAAAGTCACAAATCGATACAAAGATCTCATTGACGCTGAGATGACACATTAGCCAAGGTAACATCATCAAGACCTGATCAACGACCGACTTTGAAATCTCTTCCACGAACAAACTGTTTCTGAAACTCACGGGATTGTACCAGATGGGGACGTTTCAACTGAGATCAGTTGAGTTTTCAATGCAGCAAATAGACAAGTCACTGCAGGTACCGTCGAGAATATATATGGAATGGATCAACTCTGTCCGATGCAGTAAATCCTGCGGTTGAATTGGTAATAACAAGGTGCAAGATCAATCGCTTTGGATGAGCAATACCATTACCGACCGTTTAAGTAAAGAAAGCATCTCGGGCAACAGTGAATTTATTTATAATTCGCTCGAAGAAGCGGAACGTTTTCGTTTGAGCTAGTGCATGTTTAGCACTTAAGTTAGGTGAATGCGTTGCAGTCAGAAAACTCGAAAACGGTTGCGATGGAGTAATGCCGGATTTAGTCATAGACATCAGCTGTATTCATCAGAATAATCGCAGACGTAGAAAGTGCAAGGCTACCAGCCAACGCAGTTGATGTTAGCAATTGTAGAAGGCGCAAAAATGTCGACGGTACCGGTTGTAATTAAAGTAGTAGATGAACTCTTGTAATTGGGGAAATGAAACTGCGCGTATTCATTTGTATTGGAGTTTTTGAAATAGTCAGAGAAATCCCGCAAATTAAGGCAAGCCAGATAATGCGTGGCGTAAAATGGCGAATCAGCAGCAACTGCGCCGGCAGGAGACACATAAAAAACTTGAGTTTTGATGCAACTCAAAGGTTTGCGCTACCTTCCATTACACCAAATGCAAGTTTTGGGCTTTATTTATCAAGAGCGGTTAAGAGCGATCATTCAGCAGCTCCCTTGTTTGAGTAGGTGAACCTGTTTTTTTTACAGTGGTTTCTTCAATAAAAACCTGAACACTGTCAATGAACTGTCATGCTCCGCTCTTTGGTACCAATCGAGGCAACAAATGAAGTGACAGAAACGGCACCACTATTAAAACTCTTCAGCTTTACGGGAAGCTCAATCGCAGTTTTTTTCAATTGACAAATGCGGCTTGCGAAATGATCGTTGAGAAATCAAGTTAGAACTGACTGGTGTATGACGTTGATTACTTCATTTAGGACCATTTTTTATTTTTGAAGAGTGTATCATTTAACGGAGTGAATTATCAGAAGCTGAAGTCATAGTGTACGTGATTATATTGATGATGATTATACTTTACTCGCCGAAAAAATATAGCATCATGAATGAAAAAAGAATCATCAAATTGCCTAGAACGACGGATGATCGTTTCATAAGACTCGTGCAGTTGCGCGCTAAGTATCAGTGACAATCATAATTTTTACGATGTCATACTTAGGGATTCCCCGTCTCTCGCACATTTGCGATTTGTCCTTCGAGTTTTACTCTAGATTTCGATTTCGAGTGAGTCACCATAAGTAACCATGAGTCACCACTGAGTCACCACTATGGCGACTCATTAGCGTTTTTCCATTTCGATGTCTACTCATTCTCTAAGTCATTGTAAAACAATCCCTATTTCCCTGAGTCACCACTTCTATCAATATTCGATATACATACTGATAAGAAGGTATAGTATGATAGACGACACACATGATATAGTGCTAGAGTTTTTTAGTCAAGTGACTCACGGTAACTCATGACATTTTCAGGCCTACAGAATCTCTTGATTATGCTAGTGAATGCGGCTTCTTTTTGTTATTGGATGACTTCAAAACTACAAATACTAAAAAGATATAAGTATTTTAGCTCCCACTTTTAAATTTTAAGAAGTCCTCGGAACCCTCAAGTTCTTCCAAGTAGAGCTCATTTTTATTTGCTTGTCCCCGATGTTGTTCTTCCTGCTTCTGCAGCTTTCTCTGCGCCTTTGTTAGCTCAGTGGAATGTTTTCGCTTTCGAGCGAGTCTGTTTTGCATGCATTGTGGCGGCCGCAAAAATGGCCTCGGCTCACAATGCGGCAAAAAAAAAGTAACTCTTTCCTCTTCGGCTGCGGACTGTACTCCGACTCCCGCTCTTCTGTCTGAAAGATTGCCGCGATGGGCGTGACTCTCTAGAGGCCCTAACCCGCCGTTTTCTTGCCATCCCATGGACTTGAGCATCTGGTAGCCGCGATTTGTCTCCGGGAGCCAGACTGCACAGACTTCGTAAGCCTATGTTCATTCTCATTGATCACAAACCTTTTTGCATGGAGACTTCTTTGCAGCTTGAGGGTAGTTGAGCCGTTGACTGGTCACGCATAGTGAAGCTCGTGTCATTAATGTACATGATGCATACTACATTTTCCCCTTATTCGTAGTGATTAGCTAAAAATTATTCAGCGTCGCAAAACTGCATATGCACGATCGACACGACCTAAGACTGTCTCAAGCTGCAGTGGCGTCGAAAATGCTTTCACCAGCACGCCGAACATAAGCTTTACTGCTACAAGACCACAATTTTTACCACTCGGCACAGCATAGACGCTCGAAAAGGTGGCGAATACGACGCGAAACACACAGTCACTTAGTCTAATAGCGGAGGTTAAACTCCAGAAATGGGCTCTTGCTTGCTAATCGTGAGCAGCTCTCTCTTCTTAGATAGCCAGACACGTAAGTTGATGCCAAAAACGGTAATGGGTCCACGTCTTAAGGGTGGGGAAGAGGAAGAGGCACGGATACAGCCGTCGCGGTACTCGATGCTAACCAAAAGCGTAAAAACGCATGTGCCGTCGTACGAGGTTCGTGAAGCAGGAGCGCTAGAAGGACAAAGCAGATAATACGTAAAATTGCACCAGTAGCGATTATTTATTGCGTGCGGTCATGAGAAATCGGGGGTGGTATATCTTAAATGTGACCATTTATACATTTCATAGTAAAGAGGTAATAATTACAGCCCAAAGACTCGCATAATGTCGCCGAACGCTGCTGTAGAGATGTTCTGCTTGTAGTGCTTAGTTTTCTGCCGCAGCATTCGCACATTCAACTTGACGCCTTTAGTTACTAGTAGTGCAATCAACCGTGGCGAGCTTAAAAACTGCAACGCAAAGAAATAAACAATCACTTGAAGAGAAAAAGTGGCCTGGGTACAGCCAAGAAGCCAAACATCCCACCTGGCAGAGTTGCGTGACGTTTTTGGGCTTTCTTGTGGACGAACACTTTTCAAAATCAATAAAAGTACATTGCCATTGCCTTGGCTTCTGCGTAGAGCGATGTACAATAATGTGGCGGTGAGGGTGCGTCATTTCTTCCTTGTTTATTCCCATGAGGTCCATCGCAAAGCACTGACAAATGTCGCAATAAGTGACTACAATGTCATCAAGACGACGCCAATGCGTACCTGGCACAGCATCTCTCGCAAAACCCACAAAGTGTTCGCGGGTGTGGTAACGTTGTTTCCCTGCTTTAAAAATTCAATCACATTTTTGCCCTCAAGTCGCTCACATAGAAACCATCCTATCCCTGCATCTATCAGTCTTGCTCCAATCCCCATCCGGTTCATTACTTGAAGCCACTGTGCTTCTTGAGTCACCAATCCAGCTAATTTCGTGTCTGCCGCCACTTTGGCTACCACCGGATCATGGTGTGAGCGCAATTCACCCGCGTACAAAACACCTCGCTTCCCTCGAGCAAAGAAGCGCAGATTAGCCACGCTCGCCTCAAGCTCGATGGGCATACCGCCAGTTCCGAGACCGATCGTTGACGTGAGCTGATGGATCTTGTCACCCTCGAGCTTCCACTTTGTCCACCTGAGCAATAGTTGACAACTGTAAACTTCTTCAGAGTGTAAGATACGCGCAGATTCTAGTACCGTTCAAGATGCGCCGATTCGCCAGTTCTTGTCTCATTGCACATCTCTTCTGCTTTGGTCTCAGCATTTATTAAAGACGTTTTATGCCGCTCGAACAGCGCTGACTTCACATGGTGGCGCTCGTTGGTTGACAAGAATGTTTGCAGCGCCTTAAAGCGAGTCAAGACAATCATTTGCCACATAACCTACTCACTTGAGTGACTAGACAAATTGAAGAAAGTATGAACGAAGGAAATTTTATTGGTGACTAAATTGCTTGGTACATCACGGATCCAGCAAAAACGTCTGGCAAAGTGTTGTAAATTTGACTAAAAAGGCCTCAAAGTGGAATATATCTTTCGATCTGCGCTGCATGCGGTACTCGTAGTACGATGCCTACTACACAAGCTCGTGCTTGAGATCGTCCAAACGACTCATAAGCTCGCGACACAGTACTTAAAGAATCACTTTGGATGGCACACAATTAAAAATGAGCTCGTAGATCATTTTGCGCGCCTTTAACAAGCTACAACACAACAGCAACAAAACCCGATTAGCATCAAGACGTCCACATTCTAAATCAGCGGCATGACGTACCCAGCGGGCGATTGCTCCTGCAATACCACCTTTGCCAACTGCATATGTACTCTTGGCACGCCAAAAGTTGGATCTGCTGGAGGTGAAAACGGATAGCTTAAAACAACAGGAACAACAACAAGACGTGAGTGAGACAGCAACAAATTCCCAACTTCGTCAATGTCTACATACATTTGCACTCGCCACGTCTCGAGCAGCGCAAGTCCGAGATGTCGTTCACTCTTGAGAGCGATTTCCTTGCCCAAAGGAGCGCGATAGTCAAGTTTTTCTTTGGTACATACACCTTGAAGAATGTTACAAATGTCGTCAGTCGTCTAAGCGCCAACATTTACACCAAGCAACGACTGCGCAGAGAATTACTCATTTTGCTGGGGTTGGTACAGCACAAGACAAGACGGTAAGTAGCCGTATACTCTCCATAGTGCGACGTAGCGCATTTTGTGCTTTCTTGCTCAGCCAATCCACAAGCAGCACATTTTTTAAAAAGGTCTCTGGGCGTTGGAGTCGGCTAGGTAATAGTGGGTGATCCGTTTAAGCACCTCTTGCACCACAAGACGATCGCTATGTCCCGCGTCCGACGCACTCATTTCAATACGATGGTGACTAGCCACCGTTTATAATTTCCACTTTGGTGCTGCGATAAGGCATTTTAAAGAATTTGTTCTGTGCTCCAATCGAACTTTCAAAGCACCGTCTCCGTAAAGCGCACGCAGTCATGATGCATTTTTTTGCCAGCGCCGAATGGTCCGTGTACAAGCAAATGTGTCAAGTCTGATGATTGCGACGGGTTGGACAAGTGCTTGTCCACCTCTGGGTGATAATCCAGTTCGGAGGGCGACGTTGGTCGGTACTTGTCTAGCCACAACATGATTGATGAAAAGATGAGTAATCAGGGTAATTAACAAAAACTAAAGTATCGTTCGACAATTGGTACAACGCTTTACTTGCCCGCCATATTTGACTGCTTAGCAATTATAATAAGTTGATGCTTCGTCGTGCAGTTAATCTTGTAGCACATCGACAACTTGACCAAACGAAATATGAATAATTAAAAAAGCATATGAAGACAAGACTGCTGAACAAATTGACACCATCAAATTGTGTTAAACTTAAATGGTACGCTCGACGCCGATCAATTTTTTATCTTCTGTCATGACTTGACAGCAATACGCGATTATAACAGCGAGGCACGGCCTCTTTGCGTCCTAAAGTCCGAGTTCCTTTTAACGAAAGGACGCACATTAAGCAGCGGTTGTGGAATGAATGAGCCCAGCTCGAGCTCCTAACGACATCGAGATAGAACGAAAGGCTTCTCCTAAAGCCACGCTCGTGAGTGCCTCGTATACTGATCCGCTCAGCTTTTCCGCAAGATCGCTAAGTCCCATGTCACTTGCTCGTCCGAATCCCACGACAAATGTCCGCAGACCAAATTTGGCATATCGATTTCGAACGTCCACCGCCAATGCTGGACCTTTTTTGCGATCAGCTGGACGCCCATCAGTAAAAAATATCATCACCGGTTTATAAGCTTTCAAGTCCGAGCGGGAGAAAATGGCATTGGCTTCATTCAACCCGTTCGAGTAAAAAGTACCACCTCCGCGATATTCAATGCGACGACGAAGAGCTAAACCAATCGAGATGCTTTCAAATTCGACAATGCCGCGGTCCCCAAACGTCACTACCGATACAATATCCTGCGTTATGCCAGCAGATAGCCGACTTTGCAGATAACCATGAACGGCACTAACCAGATTCTGCCACGGTTCCCCTCGCATCGACCCAGAGCAATCGAGCACGAAGACATGGTGCAGTTTGCCAGTTGTAGACACGTGAGAACAAGCAAAGCGATGACCACTTATGAAGATTCCTTTTTGTGCAGAAGATGAAGGTCCGGCGACAGGACGATGCCACGCTTCCAAGTCACAATAGGACGGAGACTTGTCATCACCTTTGTGCTCAGGCGCGTCGCATAAGTATGGACACTTTGCAAAGTGTGCACGTTCAAACGCTGATGCACAGGGATCTTCCCATCCAATCGTTTTCCAATATTTTTCATGTAAAAGTTCATCGACCTCGTGCTTTGGAATTGGTTTAAGCTTCGACTCGCAGTGACGACGTTTGTCTTGCAGGCCAGCGTAAACACATGCAGAAGAAGATTTTTTGTCACACTTCAAGTAGTGAACGTGACCTCGTCCAGCTGATGAACAATGCAAGTTGCACATTTCGGCAACACCCGTTTCACCTGGTACATATTCATGGCTCTCCCAATTTATGACATCAATATCTTCGGCAACGAAATGCATATTGCGCATATTTCCATGAGCGGCCGAATGCTCTCCTTCATGTCCAATGGATTTGTCGCAATAGTACTCGCAAGCCTCACATCTTACATCGCATCCATGAACAGTTTCGGTTCCGTTCGGCAAAAGCCTTACACACGAGTGAGCAACGTTGTCGTGATTTGTGATTCCAGGCTGAAGAACGATCGCACATTTGTTGCGGACTCCAACTATCTGCTTCAACTCAAAATCAAACGTGTCACGTGAACCCGAGAACTTGCTAGTGGATATTTGAACGCTCTTCGAGCAGATTCCTTTCATTTGACAAGTTGCGCTACATTTGTGGCGTGAATTGCACAGATGAAGAATCTGTTGAGACATCGTCTCTCTTTCATGCATTTGGCCATTCTCCTCGGAAAATGTTACTTCCAACTCCGGTTGGTCATGAAAGTGGCTTGCATGGCTGCACCGCTCCTTACATCCATCCATCTCACAAGCATGCTTACACTGCGTCTCGGCACACTTGTGTACAGTATGACGATGGGCCATGTTCAAGATGCATTTCCCATGACATTTTGAAGCACTACATGCCGCTCCGCAGGCGTGTTGTTTAACTGAGCACCGATGATCACCTTCGTGCCCTTCACGCAACACACACAGTCCTCCACAATTGGAAGCACCAATCAGACTGCACTCTTTCCCGCAAGTGTGATCACCTTTCACACAGTCGCATTTTCCCTCGTGGCCAGCCTTTCCAACGCATCGAGGCAATTCTTTTTCACCAAGTCGGCAGCTTAGAGCGCAATATTCGCAGAGACCTCGACACACGTGATCCATACCACAATCGTGGTCATCGTCAAACGAATGACATACCGATCGCATGCACTGGAGCTGGCACTTGGCACAACGATGGAGACATCGCTTGACGAGCGCTTGAAACGGAAAAATATAAATCTGCTCAATTTGCTCCCACTCGGTCATGAATCGCTCTGTCCCTAAAAACTGCTTTACCCATAGCATAGTTTTGATTACGCGACGACAAACCAAGAATGATAGCATGGCATCAAAGTTGACATAGTCCTCGTGCACAATCTTTTCAAGCGGACCCTTCGAAACAAGTGCCATGTATCGCTGAAAAAGCATTAGAAGCGTTACGTTAATGCAACTCGTCCCAACATTTTCAAAAAAGCAAACTGCAGGACCAAAATCAACGCTTTTGTCTTCAATACAGTTCAGGGACACTTCTACATCGACTTTTGCCCAACTTTGAGATAATTCAGGAAAATCGTGACTTAGCTGCTCAAAGTCCAGTGAACGAAGAACACTTGTATCGTGGAAAGGCGAGTCCTTCAAGATCCGCGGCAGGTGTTCGTGTGTAGCTTGAGCTTCTACGGGAATATAACATCCAGTACGAATGATTCCAGGTATTTTTCTTTTAAGTTCATTCATTTGTAGGCGCTGGGAACTTTCGTCGACAGCAGTCCAATCCAGGATAGAGATTTTTGCCAAGACCAAACGAATGCAATCATGAAAAGAGTTCCCACTGTCATAACCACGTGATAAGTCTGACTCATTGACTAGTTTTGCAACCAGTTGTCGAGCGTGGCGCAGTGACTCATAGTATCCCGACGTACCTAAGGGTGGTGAGCAATTGATTTTTAGTTTACCTGAGTACATCTCAGAAAGAAAGAAATTTTCGCAGTTAGCAGTCAGAAGTCTTTGAAATTTTTGCCTAAACTCAGATAGCACGCCGTCCTGGTCATTCGGATTTACATCCTTAACGCTCATATACAACGTGCCTTGAAAAAGCTTTTTTTCACTTTTTAGCAAGCTCACTCCCTTTTGAAACCTTGTAAATAAACCATCAATGTCCTTGTCGAAGCGCATTTCCATCCGAAAGATCGTGAACATTGACAAAGACGCATTCAGCACTGACAAAAACACGTCCTCCTGATCGGTACGTTCAAATGACCCGAGGCCTTCAAAATCTAGTACGACAAGCAAACAATCTTTCAGAATACGCAGCGTCATCCATGCACCATCTGTGCAGCGATTGCCGGCAATAGCAAACGAAGATCCTGTCACGTGGTTTAAAAAATAACTTTTTCCAGTTGACTGTTTTCCCATCGATGTAATTACTACACATCGGCCTCGCCACGCGCATAGCAAAGGAGATAAAAGCCCGAACCGAATAGACTCGGCGATATCTGTAGCTTCCCACGGTTGTGTATCATCCTCTGTCTCAAACGACTGATCTAATCCATCACAAAGCACCGTAAGTGCATTTCCTTCCGCACGACAAATTTGGACCGGCAAAAACGTAATGACCGTTTGCAAAAAGAATTTCAGCGGCATCAAACTCATGCTCACATCATCTAATGAACGCCGGATAGTGAGACCTCTTGTTAGGTCTAGTCCATGTAGTGGTTTGTTTAGTGCCATCAGATCACTCATCAGGAGTGACAAAAAGTCATGGTAACTCTCCAGAGCACTATTAATTTCTTTTAAGCCAGGACAAGCGATAACAATCGATACAGGAGGTGGATTTTCAGTGTCTAACATGCCATGTACAGGAAATTTTTCGAAGACGTGGTAGAACGTGTACATCCAATGCTGCTTGCGTGGACGATCCGAAGACGAAGCACCACTTTCAAGGAAACTATTGTTTTTCTTATCAGACTGCCGCATTCGATAGGAATTACTACGTACAGTCACGCGTACAGAAAATGAATACACTTTTTGTGCGATTCGATCAAGCACGAGTACACAATCGTCAACGCTCTGGACGCTCACCTGGTCGGTGAGAAAATTAACCCCCAAAGGCAAAAGAGGAAGCTGGCGATAGTCGTCTTGTGAAATGCTCTCAAGAATCCCTTTGAATGCCCCATCGTCACTTTGTGCACATGATATTACTCCGAGAGCAAGCTTGTCGGCCAGATCTAGCAACCGGCTACGCGATACACGCGTTTTAGCCTCATCGTGGACGCTCATAACTTGAGATGTTCGGTCATTGTGAATGTTTATTCCTTGCGAATATCCTCTTGTGTCTGTGACGTATACCGTGCTGTCCAGCAGCAAAACATCTGTAAATGGTAGTTCCGCCAACGTTGACCGCACACCTAAATCAACGGTTTTCACCAATTCCATTCCTTTAAAAGTCTCGTCAAAATTGTAAATTCCTACCGAATCCTTCGAAACAAAGGTAATAATTCTTTTGCGAGCATCGTAATCACAAAGTGACGGAATTTGCCCAAACGCGCGAACAATCTTTTCGCTCACTTGATGTTGTTTTCGAGAAGCCGTGCTTGGCGAAAAGTCTAAAGTTTTAACGTACATACTTCCTTCTCTTGAGCACACCATTAACGCAGAGCGCACCTTGATAGTAAACGTCGCCACAAGCTTTTCGTCGGGAAGCATTTGGTGCCAACCTAAACACTCTTGACCCCAGCTTGCGCCTATCAAATTGCCCCCTTGCATAGTCAGCTTCACTATATTTTGGGACACAGATGACGGAACAATCACTTCCTTTTCTCCTTTACAGATTACGGTGCCTCGACCACGCGTACAAGCGGATAATGTTAATAACAACCCATCTCCTGATAGCAATATTTCCCGTAGCTGGTCGAGCTTGCGTTCAATAATGATATTTTCGAAGCCGCCTGAAGCCTTCTTTGTCTTGCTTTTAAAATCGCTAAGCTTGACATCTTTAGCCACAGCAAAGACACTTTCTACGGCAATCCACCACTTAACTTGTAGTTCCTTCAGTAATTCAGATACTTTTTCAAAGAACAATTTCCAATTGGTAATTTTTTTGTCGAGCACTTTACCTTTTAGTTTCTTAGGTTTTCGCTTGTTGATGGCCTTCATTAATTCCGAGTGCGGTGTACTAGCACACATTCCTATCATCGTGATCAACTCATCATCTTCGCCAATAGAGAAGAGAGCATAAAGCGTTGCCTTGACTGTTTCAAGGTTCTTGGGCGCATCTAAAGTGGCTTCGATCTTTTTGTCTATCGGTCGATGGCACGTACATCTTATCCACTTTCGAAAAACCTCGTAATCTGACAAGGCTACCAGAAACGATTCACATTTAAGTGATGCACTTGCAGTATCACCAGTGCCGAGACGGAACAGGTGATCCGCCACACGTTCTAACTTCGCTCTTTGTTCTGCAATTTCCTCTTTAAATTGCGTGGCTGCTAAATCGTACTCTTGCTGTTCATTGTCGTTTTGAGCCTCACGAATTGCCCTTATTTCATCTTCAGGCCAAATATCAAATGCTTTCAAAACGTTTTCGCACAGCTTTCGTGATCTGACAATTCCTCGATTTAAATCGATCCGAAAATGTCGAGACTCAGCTATTAGCCATTCAGCAAACTTTGACTTAGCTTCGGAGCGGAAAGTTTGATTAAACGGTTTAGTGCGTATCACCGACTCAACCAATTTTGAGACAGCAATGGCTGGATAGCTCCCCTTCAATAAGCAAATATCGATACAATCATCAGAAAGCTCCTTAAGATCGACAGAAGACATTGCCACACACGATGTACTGTCAGGCTGATTTTCTTGCTTTTCAATGTGAAACGAGACCGAATACGACGACAATTCGTCGTCTGCTTGCTCATTCGAATTCGCCATGGCTGCCACAATTTGATCCAAATCGTATGGTGTAGTGCAGCAGATTATGTCGGATGTTAATTTAGTCATAAAACGTAATACATACGTTGGAATATCCCGAAGTTTTTGAGGCAGAAATAACTCGTCACGTATCCAACAGAAAAGTACTAAGCCAGTCACGTCTTTACCATCTCTTTGATGCTCCAAAGATTGTTCAAAATTGAGCTTCACACAGTAAATTCCGTCATCAGCGTCAGCAAGTGTCAAAAGCGTCTCAGTCGAGCATGCGTTCATATTGAGAAGCTCATCCGATATTTGAATTTGTTTGCCAAATATGCCTTTAAGTTTCATGTCTCCAAGACACGAGTTTTTGAGCAATTCGTAGCGGAGAAAACGGTTAAAGTCTCCGTCAAATTCTCGCGCGTGCAGTACACTAAATTCGAAGTCTTTAGGATTGACCGATGACATCATCCCAAAACTGCAACACAATCTCATGACCTCCAGCTCATCCAATACGGGCTTGGCAACTTCCTCGCCGCACTGAGTTTCGCGAGCAAATCTTAGCAATCGAAAAAGATTTTCTCCAGCCGTAAATTCGCTTTTAGCACCATCCGCTATCATATCTTCCATTTCGCTGGCCCCCGTCTCTGATCCAGGCTTGGTTGGTTGCAAATTGATCTATGTGGCTAAAGTTTACGTTTGACTTTTTTCATCCAGTTTCCCTTCCACTTTCCACATATTCTCTAACACGGGACACTGCGCTGTCACCTCTTGACTAAAAAAAAATGATTTTTAAATCTTATTACTCGTTCTGTTATCAAATTGCACAATCAAAAAAGCAAATTTGAGTCTTCGTTCAGCCATAGTCGGAGCTGGTTGCTTATACGCCGCCTTTGCAGTGGAGGCAGTCGAAAGCGCAGCCATTCTGCACTCGCCGACGTTTTGATGCCCAAGTCAAAAACGGTCGGCTCTTTGAGATTTTCTTCAACCGCTTCAATCGATTTTAATAAAACTCGTGCCAAAACAGCTTGAGTTTGCGACGCGGTCACTCCCACGACATAGACGCACTCATTCGAACACACAACTGTTGCTTGAAGTAGCTGACGAGCAGCATCTCGTGGTAGCAAAAGGCTGTAAAGCGATTCGTTTTCCGACGATTTTAGCTGCTCTTTTAAGCTATAATTAACATCCTGCAGAGAAGTGAGCAAAGTGTTTTCTTGTGGGTTAATCCAAAGACCGTGCGCAAAGACCAAATGGCTTCTGATCGCATCGGAGAGTACTTTGAGCTTGTAGCGCAGGAGCTCATTAGGTCTTGCATTGAACCGCGAGGTCGAGTCGTCAAATGGTATGCGGCTTTCTTCTATCCCACGCAGCAGTCCATCAGAAGCTAAAGACACAAGTGACGCAACGCCACCAATTGGTCGGGCAACAATGCCCACCAACCCCATGCCAACGCTACCAACCACGTTTCGAAATCCAGATTCGAGACCCTGCGTTTGGCGCTCTTTATATACGGCAATAGGCGTTGTGACAACTCCAGTTGCTGCGCCAACAACGCTCGATCCCAACGACCCCAGACCATCGGCAATTGCCGACGATAAATGTGTCGGACGCTTGTAATGACGCTTCCGTAGCTGGTCTGCTGGCAGCGTCAATTGATCCAGTGTCCGTGAAATAGAGTACGAGAACCCAGACACTGAGGTAAGTGTTCCTGCGGTCGTATGGCTCAAAAAGGACGCAACGCCCCTAAACACGCCCTTCGTTAATACCCACGGGCTGTAGCCATTTCTAGACGCAGCCACAGGAATTTCAATCAAATCTCGGACACCTGAACTAAAGCTTCGAAGAAAACCTCTACATTGATACAACAATTAGTTCAATTCAAAATGTACAATAAACCATGTGTGCTTACGCAGGGTTGCCGAAAATATTGAGCGACATCAAAAGCATTGGTGAGCGGACAATCGTATCGGCCACAAAATCTGCTGCCAAATCTTTGTATAATTGGTCGGGAAACGAAAACACTTCGCGCATCTCCGTTCGTCCAAAATGTAGCGGCGTGCCGTCAAAACTATTAAGCACTGGGATCGAGACGCGTGCGGTGATCGTCAATTGGAGATCACTAATTCCAAGATACTCGACATATACTTTGCGTTGCATCGTTATCATTGCTGACTTATACACAAGAGAGCTCCAGGAATCAATTTTTGTTGCAATCCTTCGGGATTTTATGTCGTGCAAGGCCCTACAAATAGCTTCTCCTTCCAGTGCTGCACAAACTGGCTGAACAAATGCGTTTACATACACTAAAATGTCGTCTTCAACCTGCAAAAAATTTAATACACGTTGAGTCTTAACAGGACAGAAAAACTTGCGGACCTATGCCGTACCTGAAGAACGGCTGGGGACACCTTAAGTTCGACACAGTGAAAATACGGTGGAATATTATCTGGATCCTTCGTATCCGCGTAGATCACTCGAATAATCAAACAGGGATTCTCAGGACCTGGAAGTTGCTTATTAAGTACATTGTTCATCAGGCTTTCCAGGTTTTTATGCTTATTTACTCGATCAATTTTTAGCAAAGGCTTTCTCGCGTACATTCCAGAAAACCAAAAAATTACGGGAAAGTTACACGCTTGTAGGAAATGCCCCACTTCAATAAGTTTAAACGAAACGAAGAGAGACGTGTACGATCGAATGTGCGACAGATAGCCCAAGCGGGCATTATATCGAGAGATCTCTGGCGGATCTAGTGCCGTGGCAAATGCAATTGACACTGTATTGCATGTTACCCGCACAATTTCTGGGTAAAGGATCAACTCTCGTACATCCCGTATGGGATCGTGCTCATCACAAAAATGAAGCGAAAGTTCTTCCGCAAGTACACTCATTTTAAGAAATGGTAGGGCAATTTGCCTTGTGTTCACTGGAGATGTCGCGGAGGGCAGAGCCAACATTGGCGATGACTTTGCCAGACTATCACTTGTCGGGTCCTCGACACAAATGATAGAAATAAGCCATGACCCTGCTCGATAGAAGCTCGTAACTAAAAATGTGGGCCTTAACTTTGCCGTCACACTTTTATCGTCATTATAAAATGAAGCGAATTGAATTCCACCAATTTGCCAAAGCACGTTCGACCATCCATACTGGGGTAATCCGATCTGAAAACGCGTATGCTCATTTGTTCTTGTGTCGAGCAAGTCTGCATTTGCGAATGACTGGGATGAAATTTCTAGCCATTCACTCAGCAGCTTACTTTCTTCGTCAAGCCCCTTGTCGTCGGTAATGGTCTGTTTTAAATTAAGACCGCGATTTTTTGCAGAAATCTAACAATAAAATATGTCTTAGCATCAACATGCATCCAAAAGTACTTTCACCAGACAAACAAACACCGATCACTACCTGCAAATCCCAATCGTATTCCATACGAAATTTCGCGCCGATGCCCTCTGGAATCGATGGAAAATCCGCGTTGCAAAAAGACAGCATATGTTGCCACTCGTTGTGAATGATCACAGGTGGCTGGTGGTCCACAAAGAACATAACGCAAATCGACTTTCCAATCTGGGTCATGGTGTAGGTAAGCATTTTATGTTTGAAGCTACGGTGGCGAATAAGCAATCGTCTTCTGTACGTTGTCGTCGAAGGAGGTGGATACAATTCTTCTTGCGTGTTAGCTGAGGCCGTTGATGATTTCGGCGGATCAACATGTTCCAACCTGCCATCTGAAGTAAGTTTAAGAGGTTGTTTGAGAAGCTGCACTACTACCTCTTTTGTCCACTCGTACTCGTCTTCTGTTAGACGTATTTTGAAAGAGCACGATAGTCTTGCCATCAAAGCTTGTTTCCTTGCGTTTAACTCAATTTCATTTGATCGCTTTGATAACTTTGAGCTTAACCAAGACGTTACATCAGCCGTCATGCTCCGTTTCTTTGCTTCTTTGTGTACACACACAGGAGCGCTCCATCCAGCGTTGTCGCCCGAGACTAACTGTTGAGCATATAAGCGAAAGTTTATTCTCTAAAATCAAGTAGCGTGTTTGCATTACTTACTGTCAATGTATCAATTTCAGAAAGTGCGTTTCCTCGCCCATCTGTGGGCATACAACTTAAATTACAGCTCTATCGACATATGTTAGCTTGAAATTAACAAAATACTTAAACATCATAGGCGTTATTTACCGTTGCGTTGATCACCACAACTTGCGGACGGATAGTCAATTTAAGATAACCCTCAGAGTTCACCAGCTCGATACAGAAGGCACTAGCCAGACTTTCGAGTCCCGCCTCCGCGGCAGGCACCACGGTCAGCTTAGTTTCGCCTTTAACATCGAGTGAGACACCCGGAGACCAGCTCACCTGATCTGATTTACTGCTTGGGTCTGCAATTGTTGCAACTGCAATGATCAGGCGGTCACTGACCGCTGCAAAGCCAATGGACCTTTCATCACAGGATTCTACTTTCTCAAAAATTCCATTTCGATCTTCGAAGGAATGGGTAAATTTAATGGTCAGATCTTTCGGTGTCATGTTGGCAATACTTAGAACGCATTCCGATCTGATCCGAATCATCGGTTCACGACCATCGCAAAAGTTCACAACCACTCTGCAATCTTCAAAAACAAACACTTGCTCCTCCAATTTTTCGGAAATAGTGCACTGCAATTCGAACTCGGGTCGAGCGCAGTAGGTATCCGCACTACTTAAGACCTGATCGTATTTGAATGCAATCTTAAATGGCTCAAAGGGGTTGATTGTAGAAAGACATTTTTCACTAGATGGGGGTAGATTAAGCTTATCAAGTGTGCTCTAGTAATTAAAGAATGTAAAGTAATTAGTTGAATTCTGGTAATGAAAAAAGCAAATTCATTGGGAGTACTTACTTTTTGTGTAAAGCTTAGCAATACAGAAGCCTCGGTAAAATTTTGCGCAATGATTGCAGGCCATAATGACATCTCCATCCACGTATACCGACCAGATATTTGGGGCTGCAATGGATCGAAGTCCGTGGGGAGCATAGTTTTACACGTTGCGCGAGCAAATTTTGCCCAAACATACTGAGTAGACTCATCTGAGCTATCATAATGAAGAAGTATGAACTCGTATTGTCCCTTTTCGAGAAAGTTGTTGTCACTGCCTTTTACATGATCAAACGCGCTAGGGATTCTAGGCCCTAATTCTACATTGCACCAAGACCCACCATCGATAGCAAAACTTATTGTTGTCACGGACTCGGCCATTACACGAGCAACGCTTTCATCGCTTCGCAATAACGTCGAGAAAGAGCATGCTGAACCATCCAACGAAAGGCAATGAGAGTGGTTATAGGCAACACTCTTTCGAATTGTGGAAACGCATTCGAAAAGGCTTTCGGATTGGACACATCTATAATTTGTCGCGCCATTATTCACTTTAAATCGTACAGGAAAATCGCAGTAATTAGAAACAGTCAGTGATGAGCGTAGCAAGACGTTCGTTTGCAATCCGCTTAGCTCCACGCAAATCCATACAAAGCCGTAGCCGCTAAAAAATCGGCCAGTGACACAATTCTCATTGATTCTACAAGGATCGCACCAGAAGGAATCTTGTTCTGACATATTTTTTTCCATTTCCATCATGCCAGATTGCTCCTGCCGCGGGTCGTCCAACGCAAAGCAAAGCTGATAATATGGACTACTCGCTAGCGAGAGCCAGCTGTATGCCGCACTAGCTTCTGCAGGTAGAAATAAACATTCCAAGGTCTCATCTTGCCGATACCAAACATCCACGCCAGTATAATTTGTAATTTTGATGCGCATGCTTGATAGGTTTTCATCTGGAGGTTTCTGATCTGCTAGCAGAAGTCTCGGAATTGCAGATAGTACAAGCATTGACGTCTGAGTTAGGTATAGCGAGACAGGGCCAATCACTGTCGAAACTTTCATCCCCTTAGCAGAAATCTCGACCAATGCATCAATTGTTGTCCGTGGGATGACCGACGCAGTCAGTAATTGAGCCATATTATTGAGGTACACTTGTAATCCAGAGAGTACTTGAATATTCAAAGTTCTCGTGTGCGTTGTACCGACAACCAAACAAGAAACCTCAGTGTCGCGAAACTCAGCAGTAATAATGTCGTGAGAGTCATTTTCGGGACCAACATGGCTTACTGACAGGGAAACTTGTGGAAAAGTGATACTCGATACTACACGCTGATACGCATCGAAGATTAAGACTGATTGCACTTGCAATGACGAGGCAAGCAAAGCATTGATCAGGAGACGAATTTGTTTGTTCTAAGAAAAAGATACAAAAGAAGTCAGTTGTTCCGCATACTATTTCATGCAAATTTATTCGCTTATAAATCATACGCACCTCAGGATCATGCTCGCTTTCGAGAGGTGCTCTCCATCTCAGCTCCCAGTTGTCCGACGAAAGATCGTTATCAAACGTATACGTTCTCGTTCGCGCACCAAATTCAAGCAGTTTCGCTCGGAATAGCGTCTCCTCCTTGTTGTCATCAAACCATTGATTCATTAATTCACCAAAACTTCCAAATTCATTGACATCGTCAAGGTCGCTAGAGCTAACAGCAGATGCCATTTGTTCCCATGGAACGCAAAATTCACCAACAACAACATACGAAGAAATCTTGCTATCCCAGCATCTTAATTGGCATAGAATGTCACAAAGTCGGCATACGTCGCCCTCTTGGTTCTGATTCCAATTCCATAAAGGCCAGGCACTCGGAACGCCATTGGGAGGAATTGGTACGGGCTCGGCCACAATTTTAGATATTTTACGTGGTATGTGGTAACACCAGCGCATTCCCATATAGCTGTGCGTCCTGTTAGTAAAGTCAGGATTGGAAGATCGTTCTACACTCGGACCAGGCTCTTCGACGTTCCAAGGCTTATTGCAGTCTTCGAGGAATGCCGCGACGTCGGCTAATTTGAGATCAAATCTGTTTGGATCAATCCGAATGTTAATTTTGCTACCCACGACCGGGGGGGTGTAATCCGGTACAATGGTTTGCGTTTCTATGAAAAGAGCCTCCGTAAACACAAGCTCGCCAGGTAGGGGCCGCCGACTTTCCGCCATCCGCTTCAAGTCTTTGAAATCATCCGTTGGAGACTTAAGAAATTCTTGGGAGGGAAAGCTCTTGTGTGTGACATCGTCCTTTGCGTTCCTTTCATCAAACAACCTTTCCGTTTGAACGCCAGAGTCTTTTTCACCAAGTGTAGACAACAGTGTTTGTATTGCTCCTAACGATGAAGACGAGAGCTTCATGCACAACGCATTGACCTCAGCTTGCATATTAGTTCTTGCAATTCCAGTGTACAACAACAAAATTTCATCTCCAATGGCAACTCGCTCCAGCAATTGATGCTGGCCTCCAGTAACTCGAATGCTGCAGTCTTGCAGAAAACGTTGAGCATCCGACAAAATACTTATGTACTTAACAAATCGCGGCCAGGTGCTGGAAGTCGGAATAGTAATTGGGCTGACAGAGTTTTTCTGAAAAAGGACTATTAATGGAGGAAGGTCATCGGATATGTTAAGACCAAATTTGTCCAAATTCAGCATCAATTTTAGCGTGGGGACAGCAATATAGCGGTTAATCTCACTGACAGCAGAGCCATACGCAGACAAAGATTGCTGGGCTACTTCATCACTTCCAATACCCATACTCGCGAAAAGCTGTCCGGACGTCATCCAAACGCCTGATTTTCTCCCGTTAGTGGAGTGCTGTCTCCAATACGACACAACACTTGGAGCTACAAGAAGCTTGACATTCCACCTATTCTTAAGCAAAAAAGGTTTGCGATCCACAGTTTGAACACTGCACTCAAAATGTTGCCCTTCCCACCGGCTGCAATTTAGTGTGTGCGATTCTAAACAACAAAATCGAGCCAATGCGCGAATAAAATGGTGTGATATGTGAAGTTGGTAGGCTTGAACGTCCACAAAAAGAGTCCCTTCTGATCGATCGCCAAACTTCCATCGTGCAACAACCATCTTTTCTGGGTAGTTCTCTACTGCGAGTTGCCACAAACTGGGCTCAGCCTTCGCTCCAAAAATTACTTCTTCCACTGCGACCGTCTCGGTGTCATTTTTGTAAATACGATGACCAACCACGATATTTTGAATAGAAGCACTTCCAGATAGATTTTCAGTGTTGTGTACAAAGACAATCAAGCCGATTCGAAAATGCGTAGATATGTCAATCTCGATCACATTAATATCAATTCCATCACTCGAAAATGTTATTTCTAGCTGATTTGTGCTTGTGGATTTTGTGGACAACTCGGACGACTCTTCTGTATGACGTGGCGTCAACTGCACTGGTGGTGTTGACGCAAAAAATTGCCTGAAATAATATGCACCGCGATATATTCCTGCGTACCGCGCATACAGTACGTCAAATAGTTGCTCGTTTAGCTGAAGACGCAGATTGGTCATAGCAATGCTAGCAGTGATTTTTGCTGCGGAACTACTGCCCTCAGCTTTGGCTAAAAGTTCCTCTTTAATACTGCACGTCACGTTAAGTGGCGACAAGAATGCCTCTGCATTAGTAAACTGTGCTAAATGTCCCACAACACTACCAATATACTCTTCGAACGGCCCAACGACATCAAAATTGTTCGTGAGAGTAGCCACCTCGGGACTAAAGTCTAATTCGGCAACAAACGCTGAAAACCTCCCAGCTCTGCACCCTATTTGAAGTTGCGACTGGCCGAATCGTTGTGCCTGGACTGTAGGTCGCCTCGGAAGGATTCTCGAATTAAATGGAGGATATCCTAATCCATCCAACGAAATGTCGTTTCGCACAGCTGATAACATCGACATTGCTTCTAAAACCATCACAACATTTTCTGGTACTACCTGTCGATTAGTTTGGACATAATCCATAAGGTTTTCATTTGGAAAAATTATACGGACTTTGCCGAACAAAAGAGAAAGCTCAATGTTCGCCAATGATACCCGTGAAGTTAACCCATCTGAATTGTAAGCACTCACTTTTGGAACACCAGTCTTGCAAGCTGCACCATATATATTCGTTTCGATAACGGGTTTCGATTTTTTTTTACCACGCACGTTAAGCAATGAGGCTAAACATAAAAGACTCGACATTGTCATGACAAAGTCCACACTGTCCATAGATACTGCGACAACCTGGTGAGGGAGGCTAACTTCACTATAATTGCGATAAAATCCCGATAGCAATGGAAACGATGTTGAGCCCTTTGACAGCACTGGATCGTTCCAGGCAACAACGAGAGGAATTTTAGATAACGAATGATGTCTATCAGCTTTGCTTTGATGCCACTTAGCTTTTATCTCTTGAAACGTCTTGGTTATGGTGTTTGTTAAATGCCACGATACCATAGCAGGTGGTAGGGACTCTTGATCAAAAATTTTGCTCGTATCGATAGCACGCAAAGTTTCGGATAAGACTTTCAAATCACTCAAGTCGAGGCACACCAAAATACCCATAAACGCTCTGTCGGGTAAACGTGAAAAGTCACCAAGTTTAGTACAAATGTTTTTACACGCATGTACCTCCACCACTTCAACATTTCCAACGGATAACTGAATATCTGTATACTTTTCTTGCATGGTTGGGTCGGGGTGTTTTTGTGTGGGGTGGTAGTTGCTTATCCGAGCAGCTAAAGTTATGTTATGCATCTTGCCATTGACGGCTGCTCGGATCCGCTTCTTTTTGCAATCGAAGCGGTGATAGATGTCAGCCGTGCATGTGAAGTCGATAAGATCAAGCTGAGCACCGAGCCTCCAGAACCACCGGCAACGCGTAGAAGATTTTTTATTACACTCGCGTTTGTCCAATTTGTGTAGGTGGGAGGCATTATTAGTCGTCACGTCACGCAAAAAGGCTTCGTCTTCGATGTATGGAATTTTTATAAGATACAAAAGCTGGTCTCAAAAGCATATCATACAGTCAACTTAAGCAAATGTACTCACAATTATATACCAAGGTAAGGTTGTGTACCTTAAGGCGACTTAGTGGTGCTTGTACTTTCGCTGTGTGCAACATGACATTGAATGCGTAATTGTGTCGAAAGTCAGCATTTTCATGTGAGAAATTCATCAATGCACCAAATTCCTCTGTGCTCAAGACAATTGGATCTTGAATGCCCTTGAGGCTTCCGCTGTCAGATGCAAATAGGGTGGCACCTTTTGCAACAAACTCAAGATAAAGAACTCCCCCAGGTATTACGAATTCTGGTGAAAATGGCTCTTTCTCGGTTGTTACAAGCGATATTTGAGAAAGAGTAAGCTGAAGGGCTTCATTCACACGTACATCGCATCCACCAGCTTTCATATCGATGACAAAGCTCCACCCTGTTGAAGCGCAGCTCGCTTGATTGCCGTCTAGTGCGTCTTTTTTAAAATGTTCGCATTCCGGTGTCGAAACTGCTTTGCCTGGCAATGCTGCTGCAAATTCTTTCATAACACTTAGTGCTAAGCCTATTAGGTGCAACACGCCTTGAAGATCGAGGTCCAAGTAAGCCAAATGCGCTTGAACACAAAGTTGGCAATGCGTGCACTTGGTGGAAACCAAGTCAGGCTTCAGTGTGAGCAGTCCAAGCGAGCTTATAATCGGCACATCAACTAGTTTTCCGGACGTCTTTTCGTACAAGGTGTCAAACTTGAAAAAAGAAGTACGAGGTTTTGAATCATTACGCATCATTGCAGCTATACCGCCTTGAAGAATCACAGTGTATTTGCCTGTTTTCCTTCTCTTCCAAGTAACACTGACTGATGCAATCCCTCCTCTAAGCGATTGACATTGAGCCATTACTGCCCTGGGTCGATGTGAAACAGTTCTAGAAAGACCAGACTGGCATACCTCAATTTGAAAAGAAGTATGTGATTGCTCTGAGGCTAGTTTAATTGGCTTCCAGGCAATTGCATATCCAAGAAGACTAGCGACATCGTTTACTACAGTTGCAACATTGTGTAATGCAGACAAGCTTAAGTCAACTCTTGCTTTCACCAAGCTTGCAAATAGTACTTCATTGCTGCCTCCATCGGCATAGACTTGTGTGTTCATCAATTCAGGTCCCAGCACTTCTACCAGTGGAGCACCCGTAAAATCGCTCTGAGCTTCACCCAAATGGGCTGTCAAAGCGCCGACTTGCAATCGGTTCTTGCTAGTGACCGGGTGGACTTTTTCCAGCCACACAAAGTCGCTTCCAATCAAATTCAAGCCACCACAATAGCTCGACCTGCGTCCCAGACAGGAACGTTGGTCAGGAAAATGAACATGCACATTGCTCACTGTAATCAATTTGACATCGTTGAGTGTTATAGAAATAATATCTGGTGCTTCCATCGTCTCCGGTGCCAAGTTTTTCGTAGCTGGCGTTGACACGTTAATGCGCTTCGGCACTTTGACATCATCCTTTTCATTTTCGCGCAAAAGAATTAAGAATGATTCTAGTAATCCGGGACACTTTAGAGGGTCCACCACAGCTTTTGCTGCGCCAATCGATACATCCACAACTTTGTTGACCCCTTCCTCTTTCGTACGATGGTCAGGTGACGATACGTCATGCTCGGTAATTTTAATAGTGGATGCTGAGCGCATGCGTAGAGCAGAATGTACACTTCGGTGCTGGATTTCAACAGAGCCAGGTGGTGACAGGAGTGAAGCAGCTGAACAAGAATGTCCTAAATGACGACAGCATAAAGCAACCAACTGTGGCAAGAGCAGCTGCACCAGGTTGTCTGATGATCCAAGGTCCGGGTTGCGGTGTGCTCGATATTCTTCCGTAGCAGCAGTCAAGGCAAGTGTCATCTCTTCGGTAATCATAAGAGGAAACTCACTTGAAGCCCAAGCCGTTGACACGGCATCAAGTATAATTTTGTCATCAAGTATGCGCTCCTTAATTCCGATAATTTCAATCGCTTTTTGGCAAATCCTAGATATCGCAGATGTTGAAGTGCAGCGAACAGCTTTACCATTCCATGCAAAATAGCACTCGCATGGTGAGCTTTGGCTTTCTCTTGAGTCCATTCTCCGTCGATCCTTTTCCAAAGTTGTCCAAACAGGGATGCCAGCATCCGGTGCCACCTTAACGATGTCAAAACTTCGAGTTTTGCGTTGATTTAGGCGCGTTAATTCCTCTTCAAAGAACGAGCTGATAAAATAAGGGTGAGAGACGCAATCGGAAATGTGAGTTGCGTCAACAGATCCCCACGTCAGCAGCACTCCTTCATTCTTACATTTTGTATCCTCTCCATTTGTGCCGTTCGTAGCTGATACGATTTCCGCTTTCTCAATTTCAAACACCAGATCCGTTCCACATTCTTCCTGACCTCGTGCAATAAGTAATTCCAACGCCACGTAACTAAGCGTCAAGTAAAGGATTGGCATCGCTGGTCGAGCAACTATATTTCTTTTTGGATGAATTGAAACTTTAACCATGCCGAGATTTGCAACTGGTACAAATTCTTCACTACTCTCCACCTTTGTTGCATCTCGGTATTCCACTTGCACTTTTATGTCATGCTTGCGAAGCGTCAGAGAGACTAAGGTGACGCACACTCGCACACACGCCGTTGCTGTGACTGGATCGCGGGAAGCAAACAAGCTTTCATCAGTTTTATTCGCAGGCGACTGGTGTTGGATTAAAGCTCCTCTTGTTTCGGCAAGCAGTTCAGACATTAATGCGTCTTCTTCCTCGTTTTCAGCTGTTCCCAAAGCGTTCATTACCCAGCCAAACCATGGCTCATGTTTATAAGGTAAAGTACCCACCTGATCATTTACCTGAATTTTCTGGGGATGCTCGACTGGGATAGAACAGGCAGCAAAGGATTCATTCTTGTGGACCCAATCTGGTAGGAAGTCATCGTTTCGCGCCGAGGGTACTCGTTCGAGAGCCTGATCGAACCTGTGACTAGCGCTTTGTATAAGTTGGCTCAACATCTCTAACTGTCTATCACTGACGGAGAAGGGCAATTCGCCAATAAACACGTCTAACTCGTGCATGGGGATCACGCTTGAGCGGTTGCACAGATAGTAGTAGAATGGATCGCACAATACGGATGGTTTATATGTAAACAATCCATCCACATCGACAATGTTATTTACAACCCGAGACCTACTTCGGGGCTGGTGCAAAGGAGAAGTTGACTTGCTTCTCGGAGCACTTTGCCCTGCCTTGTAGAATAACTCCAACTTAGCTCGGACAGATGCCGAGGTTCGGCTTAATACTGGAACCTCGTACCCAACTACCCTTCGCCGCAGTGGGTTCTGTCTCGCGTTATCTCTTGCATCTTCATCATTGGTGTATCTGTCCAAAAAAATCGTCACATCTTTTGCGTCAATTCTCTTGCAAATGTCTCGCCGACCTCCCTTCAACTCCTCAAAACTGCGTTTCCAGCCATTTTCTCCGCTGGCCGAGTAGAAGTCAAGCGTCTACCTTACCATCAGCACACAGAAAGATTTAATACCCTTTAATGCTACACTAAACAAACGGCTTACCCCAAGCGCGATGGAGAACACAACGTCGTCGTGCTCATATTTAAGCACGAGGTTATTAATTTGCAAGCTGACGTTGGCCAATATTTTATGCAGTGTATCATGAACCCAGCCGGACTTTGGCTGGTCAATTTCAGTCTCTCTATCGACTGCTGCGTCTACCGAGTTTGCACTGGCTGTACTACTCCTCGCCGTAAGAATGAGCTCGATGGTGTAAAGTTTAACCTCGATTGGTTGTGACAGCAGCTGTGTCCATGGGATGTGGATACGTAATTCCCGAATAAATCCACGCGTGAAATCGAAGCTCGATGGGATCTCAAGACTCTCGCGCAGCACATGGCGCTTAATTTCCAAGTCGTTAAGAACAAGGTCGCCGCCGAAGAGCCCTAAACCTTCCAGCTGAATATCCTCGATGTATTTGCCCAAGTAAAACTGCAGGTTTTGTGCGATGTAGCCGCGCAGAGGTGACAGCAGATCCAGCATTGGCTACAGGAGGTTCTGGTTTCGTTGCGGAATTGCCACTTGATGTTGGCTTTTATAAGGTATCAAAGTGAGTACTGATATTTTGCAGAAATATTTTACTTAAGCCTCGTGAGCAAATATTTGCTGGGAATATCATCGATTTGTCGTTAATGAAAGAAAATGATGTAATGCTATCGACTCCTTAATATTATTTCGCCATGAAAATACAATCTGTTTGATGTACTTAAAGTAAGTCAGTTGATAAACTGATGACAATGTAAAACTCTAAATCGCACTAGCTATTATGAAAGTCGCATTGTCCTATAGGTCCGTTCTACGCTATAGGCCATTAAAGTTTGGCTTTATGTTCGTTTCAAATGCAAGTAAGGAGACTGCTACTTTTAATCTTATCTCATGATATTTATTTCAGTTGTTGTTGGCATATACTAGACTTTAGTAGTGATGTCTAAAGTATTTTGAAGCCTCATTCGAGAATCTGCGAGAGTTTGGCCCCGATATTAGATAGCATACGACTTAATTAATGCAAGAATTATCGCATAAATAATGGTTGCAATGACAATTATTTCTCTTTAATGCGTAAAATTATAGTCCAGATGCATTCAACCATCTGGCGTCCAGCACACTCCTAGCCTCAAGAGCCATACTCTTCTTTTGAACTTCTACAGCTTATTTGATGTGTACATACATATACACACCGTTCACTGCAACCTTTAAAAGATTACATTATCTGCCAAGTAGACGATGTGAGGAAAGCGCATGCTGTGCCAGTATTTGCAGTAAGCACTACCGTTGATTACTAAAGCAATATGTGGCGTTTTATCAACACTCCCACTCACCGCTTATAATGTATCGATGCCGCTAGTCTGCAACACGTGCTCGAAATGTTTGGTGAGATTTCGTAGTATATCTACCAACTGGTACACGGTCGACATGTACTGGAGTCTTGAGCCACTTTCACCCAGATGGAATGGTGACGAATGTCGATGTGCTAGGACATGGCATTGTAGCCAACAAAACTAGCAGTCCCATTGCTTCTCGGTTGTTTTCACAAGTCGACGTAGATGTAGCTGTCACTTTCTCAAGACCGAAATCCTTTAGAATCACACAAACCCGCACCATTATTCGGTACCTAGGCCCTTAGCCATGTCCGCTGTCTTATCGTTACCACCCGTTAATATTTCGACGGAATAAATCACTGCGCCTCCGATCGTCACGTCAGTCGACCCGGCTTGCATTCGCATATGCTGTAGCTCAAACTCGCTGGCGCTGCCGGCGTATGTGAGCCCGAAACCCCTTGTTGTTTTGAGACGCAAAGCGCAGCTTTACAATGCTGCTGACCTAGATTTTTATAGAGAAGCAACAGGTGCGTGAGCACATATGCGATGTCGGGAAGGGTACATGTCATGATGTGCTGCAAACTTATTATCAAGAAACTGTACGATTTCTATTGCTATTCTGCTCTTTCGCCGTCCGTCGCTGGCAATTCCATCTTTTAAGTTTTAGGTCCGATTTGCATGCCTTTAAGTTTGCCTTGGCGTCTTTGGGACTAAACTAAGTCCACATCGTCATGGTAGCGGATCCGTAGTACAATCGTGGTAAATTATAATTTCAATAAGAAAATTACTCCGGCTCAATTGCCTCATCGCTGAGTGCTTCTTTCGCGTGCTTCACTTCTTAGGAGCGATGATATTGTCGTCGATGTTAAGACGAATGTAGAAATCCTGCTTTTACCTGGATGTAGACGCACTGGTCCGCTCCACGTCTCCAAAAGTATTCGTTTATAGACAGCATGAATCGTCTTGTTGTTTTTCATGCGCTTGCAGCTCGAATGGGACCGTACAAATGCCTTAATCAGCTTACATGTCGTGTCTTTGGTATGAGCAATATTGTAAGGTACACCTCGAAATATTGCTTTGTCGACATCAAGCTTATTGGTCACGATTTACTTCGCAACCTCCATTGATAGCACAACGTTGACGAAATTTGCGTTTGCCACGGTCAACAAAATTGGTTTTAGCTTTTGTCTGGGTCTCTTAATAGCTAGTCGGGTCTTGTAGCGCATGATTTGTCGTTACTCGTTGCGCTTCCTGTTCGAAATTATTCGGCGAACATTTTTTTTCGTCGGCATGAGCGTCAATGAGCTGTTCTCTCCTTGTAAATCTGTCCACAACCTTCTTCCATTTTAAAAGCTGCTACTATTATTAATTGCAAATTCGTAGTCGAGGCATCGTCTGCCGAGCTAATACTAACAGCAGAAGTAATAATTGCTCCAGTTATAAGTCTAATCTTGCTTGCTTGCTTTGCACCTAATAAACCGTAGTCGTCATTCACCTTGTGCTCTTTGTCATCACTTATTGCAATTATAAGAATTAAGACGTCCTTTCGCGAGCATCTGGCTCGTTCTAATTTCACTTAAAACATCGTGGTAAGCTTGGAAAAGAGGGAGATAAGGAAACAACTCCAAGGTATTTGCCGCCAGATTCGAGGAAAGATTAAGTTGAGGCAATTGTAGCAACGCCACCTCCTGCTCTAGCTTAACATTCCCTATTTTCACGTGAGGAACATGATCCTCAACACCATTTATTGGTCTCCTGTAGATAGGCGCTTGGCCTTGATGCATCGCCCATCGCAACGTAAGTGACCGCCTCACAGTGTGAAAAGCATTTTATCCTTCCAACGCTTGTCAAGTTGTGCAGACTGTACCGTTAAGCTTGATATGTTCGCGTGATATTCTTTCACGCTCTCTGCACAAATTAGTATCAAGCATCGGAAGTGTTGGGGGAGTGTGAGCTTTGCACGTTTAGCGTCAACCACGGTGATCCAAATACATGTAAAGGCCTTGACTCTGACTTCGATTTAGAGTTAAAATTGTACGCTGTAAAAATGCGTATTTGTCGATCGACTGATCAGGTACACCGCTGTGCTAGCTTCGTCCACCCACCGTTTACCAGGCACACTCTTGTGACAAAACTTGCTTCGCGTCTTTTTTTATAACCTTGAAGCTCATGCGTCTGCAATGCAGTTCTGCTGTAGGCTGCTAGGTACTGCAAGTTGATGCTTAATAAAATTCCAAGCTCAGATCCTGGCAATTTTTCGATTCACAATTTTTATGGCGCTACTCAATCATAGAGACTTCAAGCCTTACCCTCTCGATATACGTCTTAAGCTCGCTTGGTCTAGCTGCCGCCACAATCTTAATTTTCATCAACCATGCGCGAGAAGTGGTTCACCAAAGTTAACACAAGTTCATTCCAGACTGATATCATGGGCTCAATTGCGTCCGTGTGTACGAGCTCTTAGACATGCAGTGTTTTGGTAAATAACCGTAATGGGAATAAATTTAGCGTATACTTACCTCCGCAAAGCCTTTCAGCGGCATAATTTATCACCGAAACGTTCCTTATGGAAAGCTAAGTCCCAATCAAACTGCTTCTGTCATGGTCCCCAAGATTGCATGCTAAAGATCCCTTTCAGTGTCATTTCGGCAAACATCACATATCGAGCCTTGCTCGCAGTTTAGGACGTTTTACAATTGCACGGTATGCGGTTTAAATTTTGCATAGGGGGCGTCCAAACTTCTCCTTCATGCCATGTTCTGCTATTTTATCATTTGACGGTAGTTGTCAATTGATCACTTGGATATGCTAGACCCAAAGCGAGTGAGTCGCGTCGTCGAAGATGTGTTAAGCAGTTCGCGCGCGGATACATTGAGGCCTTGGAGCAGCATTTTCACGCTCGTTTGATTTGCACTGATTAATGTTGCTCACGCCTCAAAAGGCTACGTGCCGTTTAATGTTAATAATTAGCAAATCTTTACGTCCTGTAAAGCCACAACATTAAAGTAGTAGGCTTGATGGGGTATGGAGACTGAGCCTACTGCTCAAATTCTATGTGGCCTTCCTTAAGCCGTATTATAGCCAGGTGTATATAAAGGCAAAGATTGTACACAGCTAAGCAATATGATTTGCTTGCAAGGCCCGAGTAGAGCCATCTACTCTCTCAGCGGTGCGACTATGCACAAACGAATACGATCGGATACGACCGTGAATTTTTGGGGCTGTTGCACCAGTGTATGTCTCAGCAAATAAGTCGAGGATGTCGTTGGAACATTTAGCTACTTACTGAGTGCGCCAGACGCCAGTCACAAGCATCATACGCAGAGCGCCGCATTATAGTGGGACAACGTTTTTTTCTCTTCTTCTCGATTATTGGGCAAGCTAACTTCTACGTGGAGAATAATGTTGTGCGACGATGTCATCGGGGTTAGCCTCAAATTCTTTGGAAACGAAGGCAACAATTCACGCCAGGAACGCATGGAAGTTGGAAATCCCGCTTTGAAGAGACTTCCTTGATGCCGTAAACGCTTTTGAGCATAGTGATCAACGTTTTCGGCTAGATAATAGTCTACAGTGCTAAAATTGAAGATTGGGAGGGCGACATTAGTGGAGTTCATCTCAAGGATTCTGATGAGCGCTGCGAAAAAAGGCAAATCATAGGCCATAAAGCAACACTTTGCTGGTAGTCGAGAATGAATTTTTGGCTGAGAAAGCTTATAGCAGAGACGACGCACGTCGACTTTGCTACCCTAACGCTAAATGTAAACCGAGACAATAGCTTCTTTAAGCTTTGTACCCAGCGCTCAATAGCCTATCATTTTTCTCAAGTGCCATATATATCACAAATATGCTGGCACGTTACTCCGCTTTTTAAAGAGCCGAGTCGTTGGCATCAAAAAAAGTTTTTGCGGGTTTATATACAAGAGGGGAAGAAAACCCTTATACTTCAGTGTGAGGAAGTGCACACATTTCATTACGAGCTGAAGAAAAGCTGGCAGAACTTGGTACATACGGCTTTTGCCGTACATGATCTTATGACACCGTGAGTAGCATCAAAATTTTCTTTTGTTATAGCATCTGTATTAGCATCAATTTGAAGAGCAGCTGCAGCTGAAATTGAAAAGATTTCGTCTGTTGCTGTTCTTTTAAATGTCCAAGCGCGCCAAAAACCAAAAGAGATTGCGCTGCATTTGGCAAATTGCATGGATAAGCGCTTGGGTATGGAGAAGGTATTTAGACTTATACGATATTGCAGAACCTCAAGCTAGATTTGGACTTGGACACAACAGTAGAAAAAAATTGGCAACAAGTATACATACATAAAGGTTTTTAGCGCTCTATCGTATCTTGCCAGCTGCTCACGCTTAAGTATCGCTTTTGCCGCTCGCGTGCTTGAACCTCACTCAAAAAATTAACTCACAGATATTGGCCCAGCGTTAAGCGGGATCTAAGGTATCTAATTGTTGCGTAACATAAAATATATCGCGAATTATTTCTGGATTATTAATGACATGTTCACTAAGCAAATGCGCATTATCCTGCAAGGGTCAATCTTAGTTTTGCTAGGTAATAATGGCTTCAATGGCCGCGATATTACAAAGAGCAACAGTTCAAGCTATCACAGCAACGTCTGCGATCCATTTCAAGATCATCGATCTATACGAAGCCTGTAGCGAGTACGTTAATCTGGACGAGCATGGTGCAAAGTACAAGCATCGCATATTAAGATAGCAACATTTTCACAGCGCAAGTTCTGCGCGGGTACATCAAAACCGATAGAACAAAACATACACATTAACAAAATTCATCATGCACGATCTTTATGACAAGCAATAAAGGCTAATTATGTTTCATTGAAAACGAATCGATATTTTTACGAAATTTTTAGGCAACGCGAAGCATTGGGACTTCACTCACGACATCGGAATGGTATATTGCTAAAAATCGGAAGAATTGAAATCGAGCTACAGCTAATTTGACTAGTTTTTACCATAACTGTATGCTGGAGACTTTTTCGCCGGCATATATAGATACGTGAATGCATAAGTGAAACTAGGATCGCTGAGCTGAGGGGGAGTGAAACATATGTCCTTCCCAAAATTATTGTACGTGTCTTATCACATTGTATACCCCGGTTGGTAGATAAGAGCTCGGCTCTCTATTAAACAAACAATTCCTCATACGGCATATTGGTTCGGTCTTTTGCTATCTTGAATACACTCAATGATAAGGTTTTCGCAGTGAAGTCGATGCTCAGGTAAAGCTTATTGCAAATTTATCCTGCTCAATAGCTACGAGTCGACAAAATTTACGCAAAAGTCCATGAAGTGAGACTTTGTTATATTCTCGCTATGCTCGTCCACTAGTGAAATATGCACTTGGTTTCGAAGCGACTTTACTTCGCTTTAAAATGCGCTACAATATGTGCAGCTGTAAAAAAAAAGATTTGAGCCAATCAAACGGCATTAGCTCCTCTCCTCATATTGGTTGAAGCCCCCTCGCCATCCAGGAACGAAGCATGCTGCCTGCCTCAACCCGTCTCGCTGCTCGTGCGTTGCACTCGTCGTCGCGTATGCTGAACGCTGCAGCTGACCAAGCTGTCACTACTGCTACAAAGGTGACATTGAACCTCACTACACCCTACCAGGCATTTTACAAGGACGCAGAGGTGGACCTCGTTCAGATTCCCGGCGTTATTGGAGAATATGGTGTGACTGCGGGTCACACGCCTATTCTTTCGCAGCTCAAGCCCGGCGTAATCAAAGTTCACGTGGAACATGAAAAGGACGTTCAGAGCTTTTTTACGGCCGGTGGCTTTGCACTCACTCACGCCAACTCGGTCACTGACATTGCGTGCGTGGAACTTGTCAAGGTGGAAGACATTGATTTGGAGGCTGCTCAATCTGGCCTGACCAAGTATCAGGCGCAGTTGGCATCGGCCCCTGAAGGCTCTGAAGAAAAGCTTAATGCTCAGATCGGTGTGGACACCCACGCTGCCATGGTAGCCGCTGTCGTTAGCAACTAGACTGACATCGACGGTCTTGGCCTTCGAGTCAGGGTATTGTGTCCTTGTGAAAGCGGCAATAAATTACTGTTCATTTGTCAAACACTTTCTACCTACTTCTCTCCTGCAAGTGAAACGCTTTGCCACATGCTGCAGTAATGTGCGCTCACAATTAGAAATAATTTTCCATTATTTGATACATGAGGATAGGCTGTCTTCCCAAGAGTCGACTCTATTATATTTGGTTGCCTAAATAAGCGCAGATCTTTTCAAACATGACAGATATGGATGCGACATCAGTGCGAGGTAGCCAAGTGATTAATGTGGTGTTGCCTACTTACGTCATGACCCCAACGGAGGACGAACGGTGCGCGCTAATACAAGTTTCTGATTGATGTGTAATAATAACGAGGTTGCTGTAGCTTTCGTCGCAAAAAGGTATGCAGCATCATTACCGAGTGTATGACTAAGGAACTGGACGGCAAAGAGTACGACGAGAGCAATTGCAAGGATTGGAGCACTGCTATCGCTGACGCTGTGAAAACTAGCATCCACACCGAGTGTAATTTTCCGAGGTATAAAATCGTCGTGCAAACTTTCGTTGGCAAGCAGAGACTGCAGGACGTTCGGATCACGTCTCGCTGCTTGTGGGACAGTGACCACGACAACCACGCCTCGGCAGAATTTAACAGTGTAAGTTTGGTGTAGTTCATTTTCGATCAAAGCCAATAATGAATCATTGCTTACAATGCAAGGAATGTATTTGGGCAACCTGTGTGGTCTTTGGCTTCTACGCTGACTAATAACGAGACACTCAAGTAAAACACAGCACCGGAACAATGCACAACCCCAAAGAATACGAGCTTTATCGACAAGTTATTGCTTGTGTAAGAGTTGGAATAAATGGTGCATGTAGCCGGCGCTGTGGAGATGTAATCCAATGAGCGCGATGAATTGATTTGACGGCATTGTTTTCCACAGTTGCATATTCTCCTTTGTTATTTTTACTTGCATCCCGATCGACCCTCTTAACACTATTGGCCCGCGGTCATACTATACATCTATTTGCGTTGACCAAACAGCACTGCAGACAAACGCCGTCGTCGCAATCCATTGCATTTACACCAAACACGACACTCATATCAATTGACCGATTACGTGGCGCTATTGAGCATTTCCCAAGTAATCTGCAGGTCAAGGTCTCCTTCATGAGTGCACAAGTGGTCCATGTTGGCAAGAATAAGCTCCACTTCCAGCTGCAGCTCGCTAATCTTCGGATACGCAATAAACTTCATCGATTTGCCGTAACAGGCATCCATGGCCTGCATCTTAACATTAATTAATGCTGCACGCTCTGTGGGACCATCACCGAGCGAGATTATATGCCGAGGAATGCCCGCCAAATCCTCCTCGCCCCACACTGGGAATATTTCATGATTAAATGCCTCTACCTTCCACCGGCGCGGGTAGTCTGGGTACAAATATTCATAAGTAGAGCGCGCTGAGATGACTTTAATCCGCGTATTTAGAAAAGAAACGAGTCGCGGCATAAATAGCGATGCTGATAGCTCGACCCAGCCAGTCTCAGCGGCTGTCACGATAATTACACGGCCATAGGACAGAGCAGTCTCTAATAGCTGGGTTACGGATTCCTCAAGCTCCTTTAGCTCGGCCTGCACAGAGTCTGGAATTTCAGGTTTCTCGTTAACATACTTGGGACAGAGACCAAGCTTGGCGATGGCTGACGAAGCCATGAGAGTATCGTCTGTTTTTTAGAAGCAAAAAGGAGGTGAGAAGGGTGAGCAACTGCATGCAGCGCAAGACTTTGTGCTTACCCCAATCGAAAAAAATTACAATGTCCTCTGCATTGTGCTTGCTGCTGGGGGTGCGTGGGCTGAGCATGACGCCAACGTCAAAGCTCTCGAGGGTGAGATTGGTTCGCGTCTCTTCAACACAAACGGCTGCGTTGGTGTTGCTGTTGGGTGCCATAGTCTGATACTGTCGACAATGATGGGTTTGAGGAGGGCACTGCAACGTCGGTCGAGTAGTCAAGTCTCTCGTTTGCGCAGCTGAGCGGGCCTCGTGACTATTCGACAAACGTAACGACGTCGTGATTGTAAGAAACTTTGTTTACTTCATATACTGTTCCTATGCGGCTGATGCATGTTGCTACCCTTGCAATACTCACGTTTGGCAAGGAAGGATGTACAGCGGACGCCGATCGCTTTGTGCCTTAAAACCAGAACTGACTTTCAGCAGCAGTCGGCAAAAAAGCCTGACACCTATTCGACCATTGAGCAAATTTTAGTTTTGTTTTGGCCAATACAAAACATTCAATATGACGGAGCTTTATACCACTGCGGTACAGACTATATAAAATATATTGCTATTGCAGTCTGCGACTTGCGGTGTGACATCGATGTCACGATCTCACAAAGAGTCCAGCGCTTGTTACAGCGACTGAAAGCAATGTGTTCCACCTTCTCGTCACATAAAGTTAAGTCTGGTTACAAATCAGCGCAGTGAGACTAACTAACTAAGAGGCGGACTTATGGCAAGTCAATAACTTTTTCAAGCAGCTTTTTGTCATTTGAAACGGCGCAAGCCCGATGCTTCACGACGCACCGACTTTCGGGTATGGGTTGCCTCGTTTATGCTATTTATCACCTGCCCTCCACCCTCAAGAATTTGTTAAGAAATAAATATAAATAGGAATGATAAATAATATGATGGTGTGCATGTACTTATAGCACCATATTACTATTGTACTACTGCTATAGATAGTACCATTCGTACTCATAAATATTACAATGCATAGCCCTATGATAATGTATCTTAGGAGGTTACTAAAGCAATGGGGTGCTGGACGAGGGTAAAATCTGTAAAGAGGGGCGTTCGACGCGTTAACTAATGCTACTTAGAACAAAGTACAATTTTCTAAAACAAGACTTCATTTTCACTAGCCACGTCGACCCGCCTCCTGCACTGTCTGGAGCTTTTCAGGATTAACTTCGTCCCACTCGATGTTAATCACGCGATCAATGAACTTAGATATATCGCTCTTCTCTGGTTCGTCGTTGCGCTCTTTAAACACGTTGTAACACGTCTTGCATACGCGTTTCTGCTCACGGTTAGCTGCACCACGACGCGTGCGGCCGGGAAAGCCCATAGGGAATTTGAACATCTCAATGTGCAGTGCAGAGCACTCTGCGCAGCAGAGGCGACCACAATGCGTGCAGTTGTGCTCGCGGTAGCCAAATTTGAACTTTTGGTGACACAACATGCACTCGGAGCGCTCCTTCTTCGTGATATAAGTAGGAGGAAAGTAGATGTGAGAAATCAGATAGCGCAAGTCCTTGCGAGGTAGTTTCTCAAAAACACTCTTTCCTTCGGCATCTTCTACGTCCATCTTGGCTCCTGCACGCACCAACGCGCCGGCTATGTTCAATCGTCCCGAGCTAATAGCAGTGTGAATTACAGTGTGACTGTCGTGCATGTCGTTCGGGTTGGCTCCAAACTTAAGAAGCATGCGGGGAATAATCACGCTATCATCTTTTGAGGTGATGACTGAAATGATCAACGGCGTAAACTTGCGGCTGTTTTTCACATTTGCACTGGCACCATTTTCAAGGAGCAAGTGCACCATGGCCGGTGTTTTTGTAGCAGCAAAATGCAAAGCCGTATTGCCCTTATCGTCCTCAACATTTATAATTTCGTCAACTGGCTCGTACTGCTCTAGAATCACCTTCACAAGCGGCACCTTGCCGCTCTTTACTGCAAGGTGCAAACCCGTCTGGCCATGGTTTGGCTCACGATTCAATAGAGCGTCAGGGCCATCCACACGCAAATATTGCACCACACCACGAAGATTGCCTTTTGCGCACATCTCGTGCAGCGTACCCACCGGGTGGCTTTTAATTATCGGAGCCGTGCTACCCATCGTCACACGTACCGATGGCCGGGGCCCGCCAGTATCGTTCATCGACGAATTTAACGACGAAGCTATTGAAGATGACATATCGGACGGACGTACTTGGCCGCTTGCACGAGGAGGAGACGGATGATGGTTTTCCGACGAAAAATTGCTAACGTTGTCAACTGCAGCGATACCCGTCGCCTCCTCTGCATCAGGAAGAATTGGCAGGGCATTTTTTTTAGTTTCAACCGAATAATGTCCAAGCATCGCAACAGTCGAACCGCTTTTGTTGCGCTGGTACTTCTGCAAAGAAGACTCCTTGTCTCTCATCTGTGTCACAAGCACATCGTCATTCTTTTCCTCCTCATCAGACTTCCAGTCGCCAAGGTTCGCATCAACATCAAAGCTTTGGCCACGCCATGAGTCACGGGATGAGCGCACAGACTCGTCTTCTGAATCCTCAAAGCCGAGATCGTTAACTCCCGATGTAAGAACCAGATCTTCCAGTTCATGAAGTTTCTCTACCTCTGATACTGGTATTTTCTTGTTCGCTGAAGCTGTTGGTAGACTTTTCTCCACAGCAATATCGTCTTCGTATGCTGGTTCATCCATAAACACAACTGGTTTCGGGGAAGATGTTGGCGCCGGCGACTCCAGCGTTTGTTGAGTTACCGGTATCTTGGCGCTTTGGCGCTGAGGCGGTGTCGAAGCCTCTAAAGAATCTGGTTGTATCTTGTGCACGGGCTTGGAAGCACGGTCTGGGTGTGTTGGAGATGGAACAGTCTTTGTCGAACCGCGAGGATAAGATGGCAACGGTTTTGAGCCTAAAGGGCTGGTAGGTCCTGCTGTACCGCCACTAGTTATGACGTAAGTGCTTTTCCGAGGAATTGGGACGGACGACTGGTCCAAGGCAGGTGAAAGCTTTTTAAAGCGTAGCGTAGCTGGTAAATCGCACACCTGAAGGTATGCAACGACGTCGTCCAGCGTCATCTTGGTCGTGTCCTTTGTATTGATAGAAAGCAGAAGATCGCCCGATCCGACATTCTTAATGCCAAATGGAAATCCCTTGCCGGTTACACGGCTGACAGCCACGCCACCGTTGCCACCTTCGATCGTTGTAAGCGCCACACCCAAGTCGCCGCCTTCCCAAATGAGCTGGTACTCAACGATCTCGTCCGTATCAGAGTCCACTACGGACTCGACAAAGCTGCCCACCAAATCTTGGTATTCGGCCGCCTGCTCCTGCATCCAATAGGGCGCGTCCCCGGCGTGCTCGTTGCTCATGATCGTCGTAGTTCCGTTTAGTTGTTTGAAAACTAATCTACTTGTGGCGAAGCTACAAGGGGCGGGCGGGACCCACGAGGGACAAAATGCTTACAAAATTTATTTGCAAATAGTGCGTTACTCACGTTGCCAAATGTTATTTTGCTATGACGTGTTTCCACAACGTTTCAATCCGACAAAAAAAAGATTTAGAGTGTGCATCAAAACATTATTCAAGGCTTAAGGTGATCGAACAGATATTTCGCAATTGCAGCCGCACTAAGGATGAGATCGACAGCTTATCGCGACAGATCAATTCACCATTCCGAATCGAGTAAGTAGGACATTAAGAGTCGTGCGTGCAGTCGAGTGCGCTATCATGCTTGCAGGAATGATGTGCGACTGCAATAAGACGAATACTAATTTACTACTGTACTACTACATATAGTTGTATCATTCAGTCAATACTTTGATACGACTTTACGATAAACTTTAGCTTGAACTGTTTGCTCGCATAACTCACGGTAACGATAACTACAATAAATTAAGACAAATTGCTATGTCTGCGTCGAAAAATCCGATATGTGCTCCAAGTTGCTCAAAAGATGCTCCATTTCTTTTGCTGGGCTAGTCTGAAGTTGCTGCTGTTGTGACTGCGACTGAAAACGATGCTGATGGTGATGAGGTGACATAGTGCTCGTAGTGGGGGCTGTTGACTGGTTGCTGCTGCTCACTGGTGAGCCCGTACCACTGCTGCCACGAGACCGTCGCCGGCGACCAGAAATTGAGCCACGGGAATGGTCGCTATTACTAAATTTGTCATGAATCTGGTGCTGAAGAACCGAAAGACTACGTTGCAGCGTCGTTATAGCAGTATTTCGCTCCTGAAGATCGCGCAGTAGTGTTTTCTCGTTGGCTAGTAGCACAGCACAGCGTTTGCGCTCGCTGTCCAACTGATGTTGCAGCGCCTCGATCTCTTCAACTAGTTCCACTGTGTGGTCTTCGGCTGTCAACTTCATATCGTCTCGACACTGCACAAGTAAGTGGACGCGCTTTACAGCTTCATCGCGCTGTTGCTTTGCCACTTTGTAGTCGCTCTGCACGTGCTGCAGCATCTGCCGTAGCTTGTTGATCTCCACTTGGTCGCTCTCCTTCAAGCACGTGACAGCACTCAACTTCCGCTGAAGGTCACGGACCATCTCGGAGTCCTGACCGTTGCGTCGATATATTTGTCCAAGTTGACCTTCCAGAGTCTTCACCTGGTCCTTGTAGCTTTTTATTTGAGAGCTCAACGCCACAAGGTCCGTTTGATCTACTTTCGACTGCTTGGCAAGCGCTATCACTTTCTCACCCAATTCAAAATTTTGTTGGCCAGCACTTTCGATTCGATTTGCAATTTGAGCCATCTTGTGCTCCATCATTTTCCGCTCCTTTTGCAGCTTTTGCTCACGTGACGTAATTTCTTGGCGTTCGCAATTCAAATGCTGAGTCGTGGCATTCAAATCGTCCGTAAGACGAGTAAAGTCGCGCCTAAGCTCCTCTATCTCCTGACCTTTCTGGTGAAGAGAAAACGCAGCAGTTTTTATCTTTTTCTCACCACTTGTATTTTCTTCTTCGAGAAGATCGATTTGCTGCTTTAGTGAAAGGTTTTCCTGCTCTAGCTGTTCAATTCGAGAGCGAAGACTGTCCGCCTTGCGCACTTCCAATTCCACTCGACTTTCACAACGTAAGCGTACGTCAGTGATATTACCCTCCCACGATTCTTTTTCTTGTTGCAGCAAGGTAATTAGGCGCTCAGCACTTTTCAGTGACGTAACTACTTCCTCCTTCTCCAAAAGTTGACGATAAAGATCATCAATTTTCTCATTCTGGCGAGTAGAAGACTCAAGATGGATGTGCTTGATGCGTTCAAGCTCTTCCGTAAGCTTTTGATGCTTAGTTTCGTGAGCAGCACTTTCCTTTCTTACATGGCGGAGCTCATTTCGCAATATTTCCAGATCTTTGTGAGCTGATGCAGCACTTTCTTCGTCATTCAATAATTCCTTGAATCCGAAGTCAAGCTGTTCAACTAGCGACGTTCGGCACTGCTCAAGCTGCTGATACTTGCTTCGGGACTGCTCAAGCTCTAATTTTAAGCGATTTATCTGCCCTTCTAGTTGTCGAGCATCATATTCTGTCTGCTTCTGCTTCTCCTCGCTGCGAGCAAGCTCATTCTCAAAATTTCTTGCAGCAAGATCTTTATCTGCTAAGCGTCCTCGCAGCAGTGTGATCTCCTGCTTTAATGACAGCGTCTCTTTCTTCATACATTCTTGCTCGTGCATAAAGTCGCTGCGAAAGCGCTCCTTCAGTGATGCCACTTCACTGCGCAATGTCGACACGAGTACAGGATGGTCTTTGGCAGAAAGTCGAGACTTCACACACTTAAGCTCATTCTTGGTAGCCTCGTGTTCCCGATGCAAACGCAAAATCTCATTCTGCAAGTCACTCTTTTCGTGCTGCAGCACTGATACTAACGTCGAAAGTTCCTGTCGCTGCGCCTCAATTTCTTTCCTCGAGCTGTCATCCGACGCTAGCAATTGTTCTCGAAGTGTCTGAACATTGGTCAAGTTGTCCAGCTTTGATTGTATCTCCTTGATCTCACTATTCTTGCGCTCAACTTCAAACTGAGTTGCCATCACCTCGGAAGAAAAAGTCGTTACTTGCCGCTGCAGCTCCTGTATCTCGGCTTCCTGTTTGCGTTTAACGTCCTCCAAGCTTTTAAACATGTCATTGATGCTGCCGATTTCAGACGAAAATTGTGAGCTCATCACGTCTTCGCTTAAATTTTGTCCCGCAGTATGCACCAATGTCCGCAGCTCGGTCCGTAGTCGTGTGTTTTCTTCGCTCGCTCTTTGAAGGTTTTCCACCTCCTGTTGCAAAATCGTTTTATCCCGCTGCAACTGCTCACACTCGTGCGTTTTGTCGCCTAACTCTTGCTCAAGCTCAAGGCACTGCGTCTGCACCTCGGCCTCCTTACGTTGCATCTTGATCTCTAATTGCTCAATAGCCTGGGAAAAGCCCGTAAGTGTGTGCTTGGCTTCCTTCAGCTGACGCTCTAGCTCTCTCTTTTGGCGCTCAAGGCGCGTGCGGTCTCTTTCCCAACCGCTCATTTTGGCCCGCATCGCATCCAGTTCGTCGCCAAGCGAGCGATTCTCGCTCGCAAGCTTTGCCACGGATGCTGAGGGGTCGTCTTCCTTGGCTAAAGGAAGAAAGCGCCTCAGTGTCATGATCTCTTCACGCGCACGCTCCTCACGCTGACGGTAAAATTCAACTTGACAAGTCAGCGCCTCAATGGTGCCTTTCTGCTCGGCGTGCAGCTGGTCTAACATGGAGCCAAAAGAGCTCGGATCATCAGTCAGCTTGTGAAGTGTAGCACTATTGTTGCTGCTGCTGTATGCCATGCTGCGCTTATCCGTGGTGACACTCGAGAGCGAGCTAGACCTGCTGCTACGCAGCACCATAATGATTCACGTGGGCGAAGCGGCGCAGATCGCGGATTTAACGCGCCAAAATGGATAGTCGGGGTGAGGTACACTACATATGCGGACACCTTTGACTTGAATTTATCTTTGTGGAAGAGCTTCGTAAGAAACCACAATCGAAGCTAATCAATCATGTCGGACCTGGCCAAACGCATGGACCAGCTAGAGGTGGCACAGCAGCAGCAAGATGTACGCGTGGATCTACTGCAAAAAAAAGTGAAGGAGACAAAGCCTGTGCGTGATACATTCTACTTGACGACGGCCATCCACTACACCAATGGTCAGCCGCATATGGGCCACGCGTACGAAAATGTATGCTCGGACGTGATCTGTCGCTATCATCGTGTGTTCGGCCGTGACGTTTACTTTCTTACGGGAACGGATGAACACGGTCAGAAAATTGCGCAAACGGCTGAAGCTGCCGGTGTCACGCCCCAACAGCTCGTGGACAAGTACGCGGCCATCTTTCAGCAATTAACCAAGGATCTCAACATGAGTAACGACAACTTCATTCGCACCACGAGTGACGTGCACAAAAAATTTGCTCAATGGCTTTTACAGCGCGCGCTCGACAAAGGCGACGTTTATCTCGGAAACTACGAAGGATGGTATAACGTGCGCGAGGAGATGTTTGTGACTGAGACAGAGGCCCAGCTGACGGATTACAAGGACCCTACGACCGGCACGCCATTTAAAAAAATGAAGGAGCAATCGTACTTTTTCACAATGTCCAAGTACCAGGACCGCTTGGTGAAACACATTGAGGAGAACCCTGAGTTCTTGCAACCAGAGGTGCGACGCCAAGAACTACTGTGTCGCTTAAAGGAGCCACTACAAGATCTCTCAGCCTCGCGCAACACGTTTACGCATGGCATCCCACTACGTAACGACCCCAATCACGTGTTGTACGTGTGGTTTGACGCACTGTCTAATTACTTGTCAGCCATTGGCTACCCGGACGGCCCGAACGCGCGTTACTGGCCTGCTAACGTGCACATAATTGGCAAGGACATCACGTGGTTTCATTGCGTCATTTGGCCATGTATTTTAATGAGTACGGGCATTCCTTTGCCCAAGCGTGTATTTGCCCACGGCTTTGTGAACGCAAAGGATGGCTCAAAGATGAGCAAAAGCATTGGTAACGTCATTGACCCATATGAAATGATTGGCAAGTATGGCTTGGAGTCATTTCGCTACTTTATCGTGCGGTCTGCTAAGTTTGGTCAGGACATGCCTTTCTCCGAGGATGATCTCATTAATATACACAACTCGGAGCTCGCTGATACATTGGGCAATTTGGTGCATCGTACTGTCAACATCTGTAAAAAGTACTCGAATGGCAAAGTGCCTGATGCTAAATCTGACATAGTATTCGATCTCTATGCGCTTTTGAAGTATTCAGAGGATTCATACAAAGACTTTTCGTTGCAGAATGCTTGCGTTGCAATCGTTGACGCCTTAAAAAATACCAATAAGTACTTGACGGAGAAGGAACCGTGGCATATGAAGGAGAATGAGCCGCGCCTTGTCGTAGTGCGCACGTGTTTAGAGGCCATTTACGTCCTGGCTCATTATTTGAGCCCCATCATGCCTCAGATTGCCGAGATCATCTTTGAGAAGCTTTGTACGGCCTCGACGACGCTTACAGCGCTGTCTCCGGACTTTGACAACCTTGAACCTGGCACTGAGGTGTCGATCGGCGGCATCCTTTTCAACAAGATCTCGACCGAAGAGGAGAAGCAGAAACAAAGCGAGATTTCCGTTGCCAAGGCCCAGCCCATAAAGGCCAAGCCGACAAAGATAGCTACGCCGCTATTTGCCTCGCTGGATATCCGCGTTGGGGTGATTACCAAGGTATGGAAGCATCCGGAGTCAGAGAAGCTGTACTGCGAGGAAATCAACGTTGGTGAGGACGAGCCTAAGGAAATCGCGTCCGGTCTGCAGGCGTTTTATTCATTGGAGGAGATGCTGAACCGTAAGGTGCTAGTGCTACTTAACCTGAAGCCGGCTAAGATGGGTGGATTCAAGTCACACGGTATGGTGCTGTGCGCTTGTGACGAAGCTCACAAGAACGTGCAGTTCGTAGAACCTCCCACCGATGCCAAGTTGGGTGAACGTGTGACAATCGTTTCGGAAAGCGGTGAGCCAGTGTCGGCTGCACAGATCAAGAAACAAAAGGTGCTAGAGAAAGTCTCGCCTGAATTTTTAACGGATGATAATTGCGTGGCAACGTACAAGGGTGAGCCAATCATGACGTCCGCTGGTCCGTGCACGGTCAAGTCGCTGAAAAAGGCTTTTATCAGCTAAATTTGCTACCGTTTTGTCCACATTGGTTACAGGAGTCGTGGACTCTGTTAAAACCACATGGCAAAGTTGCTGCGTCAATATTTTTTTTGTCACTGCTCTCACTATCAGATGTGGAACGGTGCTACTTTAAGGCACGATCACAACGTCTTAATTTCGCTGTTCAAAGTTTCGACTGGATCAATTGTTGAGTCAAAGAAAGTAAAAACATGGTTTTTGAACTATTCATCTTACATTGCATGATCCAATTTTACATCAAATCACAAGGTACTTCCTGTAATTCTTGATAAGCGACTTTTCCTTTAAAACCCAAAAATTTTGTACTTAATCGATCAATCTGTAAATTGCAGCCTATTGTACGCTTCAATATCTAAGACCGAAAATTTCTTACGTCTGTGCAAAGTTTTGCGTGACCTGGTAGCACTTCGTAGTCATTCCTACGCCTACGCGGGTAGTCATCAATCTTAAATACTCGCAAAGGTTTTGGAATGAATCGAAAAACCTTCCCGCATCTGTCGGACGTACAATTTACGCTGCTCGGAAGAATTGTTGGCTTCTATGGGTAAAAAAAATTAAAAGTTTTCTTGCTGCTAAGCTAGAACACGTTACGGCGTTGAATTCTAAGAGCAAATTAATGTGGCGGCACCGCTCACTTCGGCAGTAGCGTCTAGCATGGAGTTCACGCCAAAGGGAGTGGAAGCAAATAATGCTTCTTTTGAAGCCCTCGTACATCATAAGCCCCGGATCACTTGTCTTCCGAGATTAAACTGCAACGCATTTTGCTACTTGTCAATTTTTTGTAGCGGAGACAATCTTGATATGAAAACTTATATAGCAGAAAAGAAAAATCCTTTATAGACGACTTAACTGTCAGTTCAAATGATAGTTTTACCGCATAGCAGCTGTCGAATTATGCTGTGTAAAGTAGGCAGTGGCTACTAACTGCACTTTTCATGTAGTGAACCATATCTAGAAATATGAAGGGTTAGCATACCAAGCATAATATGTTCTCAATTTGCCTTTTCCCGCACAAGTGCACAAGAAAAGGCCACCTTTGCGACAACGCTCAGATCTCGTCTGTCCGGCGTCCACTTGCACTCTCCGTCCGACTTAGCCTTCAACCGCCTCGACTTACTTTTCGTCGCACACGACTCACCGGGTTTCCAGCTCTAACCTCGTGTTTTTTTGCTGCTTAATTAGCGCTCTGCACTTTGGCCTTCGCCTTCCGCTCTTAATATACAGACTGATATCTTAGGGCATATTGCATTCCGATTGAGAAGACGTAAGAACCACCTCTCAAGGGGTTTGCGGTCTTAGATTCTTAGTTCAAGGAATGTAGCCGCAATACGCCGTGTATTAATGAAACTTTGCGTTCCGAGGCTTACAGTCAAAAATCTCGCCACTATGTGTGGCACATCTCCCAAAGTTTGCGTTGCACTTTGACTCAGTCAAAAACTCGCGTCAAGTCTGATTGAATTGAGCCTTTAGCCATCTAAGAAATAGCTGAAAAAACAAAGGTATTTAACAGTCAATACCAAGAACTCCATACTAAATGAAAAAATGAATTTGAAAAGGTCAAACTAAGAAGTCCATACAAAAAAACATACTGAAACTCCATGCATAAAAAAGAAGATTTATTTTTAAGAGACACTGCTGCACCAAAAAGTTCATTTCGCCCATTTTCCCCACGCCAAGTCCCTAAGGACTTCTTGCTGCAAGCGTACCCAAGCTTGCTTCTTCCAATATTAACGCTCTTCGGTGCATTTTACTTAAATTGGCTCCCACGCCAGTTGCATTAACAGTACTTCAGCGTATGCGGATCCCATGATCCGCAAGAAACATCTTGCGAATTTGCTTGACGAACAGGCATCAGACTCCAACCGCAAATATGGAAAGACGCACATCAGGCCCGTCTTCTAAGTTTAACTTTATAATTTCTATTGCGGGAGTCCGATTCACCTGCCCAATCACAAAAATAAAAAGACGCACGTCAAAGTCGTCTTTTACAAAAAATCCAGATTATGTTTATGCGGGAGTCCAATTCTCCTGCGCATCTTATGACATGTCTTTTGAATTAAGCCAAGTGACATTGACTGCGTTCTTCTCCGGACGATGGCATGGTTGTTTTTGTCCATGTTTTATCAACCATAAGGTAGTGAGATTCTAATTTATTTGCGCGTCTGGTGACATGGCTTCTGAATCAAGCCAAATGTCATTGACTGCGTTCCTCGGCATGTCCATGTTTTATCAACCATAAGGTGGCACGTTACAATAAAGTGATCCTCTCTCCACTCGTTTGTGCCAAGATAAAGAGGTTGAAAAAAAAACTTTTAAGAAATAGATAGCCATAAAGGTGAGTCTTTCCCTGACTCACCTTCCGAAGATTTGGTCGTTAATTTGTTTCGATCGTCTTCAATCGCTTCAAGTAGCCGTTTCCACCAACGACAGACAACAACCCGATATAGATGACGCAGTGTCAACTTCGGATAGTTCCCCGGCGTTTGACGACAACGACGATGATTCGTAACAAGGCCAGCTTAGTTTTGACTACGAAACTGTCATAATGGCTGAAATGGTCTTTGCACCGATGTTGCTACCAAATGCCCCAGTATCGGCAAAGCGGCTAAAATTGGTCGAGCTTTATCGGCTATTTTTAGTTTAAACTCTGTGGAATCATTGATTACACGGTTAAGGATTCTGATGGCTCGATCCAAGCCCAGCTGATTATTAAACCCAATTATTATGGCCCATTATAGCTTAATAATTTAGACCATGATATTCCGCAATGGCCTTTTGGTATATAAAGTCGTCAATCAGTAGACGATGAGATCGATCAGACATACAACAATGACCCTACATATGTTCCCATGGTCACCCCGCTTTTTATTAAATACGAAGTCGAGTCTATGTCTCGGGGTGAACTTTTTGACTATGTCGATTTTTTTCTCAATAAATTTGATGGTCGGCCCTTTTAAAGCAGTTGGTCATTATAGAGGGTAGCTCGAGTCTTATGCTTAGAACCTTTTCTCTCGAAATATATTTTTGACGCACTTGCTAGTAATAGAGCGGTATGCCGTCTGTTAGCTTCTCAACTCTGCCTTTCAAAGGAAAATTTAAGGCGCAGAAAATGGCTACTCCTCCTATGTGCCACAGGTCCGCTTAGTAAAATACCGCATCACCTTTTGAATACGGCAAGCCCAAACCATCAGGGGCTGTTGAAGCGCTTTTGGGTATGTCTGCTAGGGATGCAGTTAACCATATATTTTCTGGCGCCAACGGCTTCTCACGACCCGGTCAAGGTAATGGTTATGACGGATGGGAATCTGCAATACCTCACCAGTCTAATTATTCTTTTTAGCAACAGTTCTCTATGGCAGCTTAATTTGGCACTTTTGCCAAAGACCTGGTGCAATATAGAACGGTATCGACTGTTTTAAAGCTCTGTTTCGAAAGGCTCAAGATCTTGAGCTGCCCCATTTTAGAGAATTAATCGATCAGAAGACCAGATCTTTGAGGCCGTTTCACTAAATGTTAATGATCTAAATCGACCAAGCCTCATCATGTACCAAGATCTTCTATCTCGATATCAAGTTCTTACTTTCCATGCGAGAAAGCTCACTAGCCTTGTTTTCCCCCAAAAAACCGACTACTTCCGCGGACTCTAATACTTGTGTTTACTGGTTCGATCAGCACATATTACGGAAACGCAATGGGGTCGCTTTTGACTTTAGTTTGGCTCACCGCTTTGAAAATCTTCAGAACGTCACGCAACGATATGCCAACGACCGAATCCAACTTGGTTATCGCGGCATAGGTTGGCGCTAGACAAATATTTACCCACGTGATTTATGGTATAGTTTTATGACTCGGCGTACTATTTGGTACTCGGAGATGTCAATATTGCTATGATCCTGAACTTGATCAAGCACGACCTTCTTTGTGTTATCGTGAAAGTGGGTTTCTCGAGCTTTCCGACTGAATAATTATTTTGGGTTTATTAAAGTTTGGAATTTAGAGAATCCCGCAACACGCAATTTACCGGACCCGATTTAAAACAGAATTGAATATTGCCTTGCATGAGTGGATTTTAACGACAACTTTATTCGCTCATTCAAGCACGTTTTTGGTTTAAAAAAATAGGTTCCGGATACCACGTCTTGGTTAAAATTTCGGCTTTATCGGATCCAATCTACACACTAAAGCGTCATTAAATATTCGCCTTGGTTCTTCAATGTGAAGATATCCAATACCAGCTTGGGCTCAAACTACATCACCTCATGATTACTGCGTATATTGCCCGCAACCAAGGGTGCATATTGGATGAGCACAAGCACCGCAATTGTATATTCTCAACTAAGATATACCTTAAAATGCAATGGCTGCTCGATTACATAGGCTACTTATGGCTTGAAAAGAGCTGCAATTAATTTTGTGCTTGCTCCAAGTGCCTTAACCGCATTATGCTGTCAGGAAGCTTGCCAAGCTTTAACGGATTTTAATACGGCTCCACGCGAGCGCAATTCGATTTCAAAATCTGTCCAAGGTGTGGCTAGTGCCGAAATTGCTTCGAAATACATTTCGAGCTCCCGCGGCAACAGCGCATAAGCTTCATTTTTTTCGGTCGACACCGACGGGAATTTTGCGAGACACAGATGTAGTCGTTTCAACGCACCATGGATATTGGAGCACTTTGCTCCAGTCAAATTCGGGAAGATTATGATATTCGGCTCAGGGGGCTCAGGGGTATTAATGCTGTAAAGCTCCAGTCTATTCTACAATACAGCAACCGCACACTCAGCTATTTCCAAAAGTCAACAATGGACGCGCCGCTTACATCTAGTACTTCTTATCAGGCTATCAAACACACGGTACGTGGAAGGAGCCCATAACCGAAAAGCTTGCCAGCAGAGTACTATCAACTCTTTCCCTCCAAGTGGGTCCGTCTGGCTTGGATGCATGACCAAATTTTCAGCGCCGCGCTCACTTATCATAATTTCACAGAATGTAGTTGTTCGGATCCCAAAATCTACCGTCCAATTACGTTACTAAATATTAACGCCAAGGTCAAATCGAAAGCCTAGGCTCACCGGCTTAATCAGGTTCTACCTGCGCTCTTAGGAGACGACCAATTTGGTTTGTGCCCGGTCAGTTATCCTTTACGTGTAACGTTACTAATTAAAGCTTTGAGATTACTGCTGCAATTGTGATTATCGAACCTCTGTTGGTGGCATTTGTCTCGATTTTGCGAAAGCTTTTGATTCGTGTCAATTGGCGGGCTTTAGACCTCATTCTATAGCACCGGGGATTTGGTGAAAGGTTTTGTCGGTATTCGCTATCTCCAGGTCTCTTTGTCTTGTTTATAGAGCCCCTGCTATGTATTTTCTGGTCCGTTAAACAAAAAATCTCGACTAAGATTTAGGACAGTACTCATCACTTGTCAATGAGCCACATCATTTCTCGCCCTATTTTTAGAATATTGCACTGCAACAGGCATGCAAAAAACAAAGATAAAACAGTTACAATAATATTTCGTCCCTGAACATCAGAGACTCCAACTTACGAAATTTTTTTAGCAACCTCGGCCGACTCCAGCATACAACATTTTTTAAGCAGCATTAGACTTTGAATTTCAGCAACAAGCAACAAGAAGCACACTATACATCTGGGCATTTAGTGGGACCCCAGCGCCAGCCAAGCTTACAGCTCAACCATCTGCTTCTCCGATTTCAAGAGCTCTGTCTGACTTGGCGTTGGAGAGCCCGTACCTTACAAGGTCGGGTTCTGTTGGTAAGAATTGATACAGTCTATACTGTGGCATTTCTTGAGCGTGCTCTCAAGGAAAATGATTAAACTTCTTGCTCCTTTCTAAGAAATTTTATCAACAACACCCCATTATCAACCACAAAAGACTTAACCGTTTCCCCAGCAAGTGGCACATCATTACAACGATGGAGGTTTAGATCTTCAAGCTATTCCAGAATTGGTCGAGCTGCTTCAGGTTACTTTAGTGTGTCAATATATCTGGCGCTGCAGAGAATAGGTCGGCTCTTCTTCAAAAGTTTTATTTCTGCACAAGCTGCTTTTGACTTTAATCTTCAAGGTCAAGGCGTTAGCTTATTCTTTCCGTACATGCCTCTTCAAACCTCAACAACTACATCTCGCTGAAAAAATGTACGGAGCTAACGGCAAAGCGCGTTTTCACTGGATTACTAAAATCATGCCTAAGCAATTCGGCCTTTACTAGGCTAAGTTGGCTAATATGAAGTAATGGCTTCCTATGCTTTATTTCTGGACGTACAAGCCTGGTATTACTTCATCGTAAAGCTTACTGGTATCTATCCCATCACGTAATCTTCTGTATTTTAACCGTTTGCCAGTGTTTGGTTGGATGCCTGACACCTTTAAGCTTCGAGAGGCTTTATCTGGTTCTTCTATCTGATAGGTTCGCCCTCTTACTGAAGTAGCTCAAAGCCTGGCGCCGAGGCAAAAAGTACCTGCTCATTACGGCACGTTTGCTTTCTACCCGGTTCCTCCGGCAACCATGCTTTCCGCTTTCCCTTCTTCAAATATGACATTGTTGTCGCCTTCTTCATGCAATTCACCTCCTTAACTCCCATTACACTTGACAATTTCGCGTTGCCCATTACTTGCTGGCTTACACAACGACGGCTTCAACGTGAAATTCCCCCGTCTTATCGGAATTTTCCGTTTCGACACTAATTTAATCGCTTGGGATTTTGCCAAAAGTTTGGCTGGCATACCTAGGACGTAGATTCCTTTCACGACTGTCTAAATATGAACCGCCTTAACAATTACAATGGGTTTGTTATGCGACATAATGTATTTGGCTACTCCTCGATTGAATGGGGCTTTGCTATTACTATTCGCTGGAAACACGCGCTATTTTTCGTCACCTTAACCGTGCCAAATTGACACGGCACTAATCTGTCTATTCAAAATTGTAAGAAATTTCGCTGCAATTTTCGGACAGCATCAATAAAGCCTAACAAGGCGACATACGATGCGCCTTGTCTCCATTTTATGGGCATTATCCGGCAGCGGTCAAAAGTAATACGCTTTCATCGGCAGCAATTATTTTATATTCTTACGCGCTCACAGCTTGTAAACTCGCACCGGTAAAGTCATATGGAATCGGAACTTTCTGTATAATCCAGATACCAAGCCTAACTTTCGGTTTCATTTCATTTCACTTAGTCTTAGTGCATTTCAGGCACTTTGATACGGGTTTGTACAAGATATATCTGGATTGAAAAAATGAAACGAAGTAAGTTTTACTTCACGCGGATGTGAAGTTAAAGTTGTTTTCGAAGATCGCTATGATACACGAAGCTTCACTTTTCAACGATACAAGCTTTATAGCTTCACAAAACTTTGCTCTCTTTACGTTTTTGCACTTCAAAGATTTTAAAGCTGTATTGCGCTTTTACAAATCTTAAATCTACGGAGATTTTACACTTTATAAGCTCCATAAGCTTTATTACGCCTTACACTATATAAGTTTTAACGCTTTATTGCGCTTTAAGCTTTTCATTTCTTACTTGGAATGTGAAACTAATTCAATTCTTTCCTCTCGCGGCTGCAAAGCTAATTATACTTTGGGAGTGACCGCTATCGTAATACATGTCTGTCATCTTTCGAGACCATTATGTAATTAAGGCTCACGCTTTATAAAAACAATACACTTTAATACGCTCTACGCTTTATAAACTTTCCACGCTTTTTTACGCGTAAAATTTTATTATCTCTTATTGAAATGCTTATTGATTTAAGGCTTTCCTCGCGCGACCGCGAAGCTAATTAAATTTCGGGGTGACTGCTTTAGCGATACATGCCTCTAATCTTTCAAGGCCGGCGGGTGCGCTTAGCTATCGACATCTGCGCTCTCGAATCTATACCGACTTCTTTTGCCAAGCCACAATTCAAAGACCTAAGTAAGTTTCATCTTCGGTATAGCCAATGAAGCCCGAAAGTTGCCAGGAGATAAATTCGCTTGGCTGCAAGAAGCAGATTTTTCTCACGCAAATAGCGGGGCCACATAAACTGGTCAATTTAAACGGCTTACTACCACGCAAAATCGTCACTGCTTTGTTTCAATATCATCGGGGTATATTTAAACGTGCAATCACGCCCAGAGAAGTTCAAGTAAGACCAGCTCTGTGACTGGCGCAGTACCCCTCTCCGCTTTTATTAAAGACTCTAACATTATATGAATAGCTCAATTACACTCTAAACGGTATATTAGATATTTTCCAGCTGATTTAGCTTAAATTAAGAGTAAAAAGACACGTATCTTGCTTAAGCATGGTAAGCATCACCTTAAGGAGACGGGCATTTAATTCTCACCTTTCAAGGGAGGGAAAGCCTGATTCTTCACTTCTAGTCTGAGAGCGAACACAAGAGGATTTAATCCCGTGAGCGTTGTGTTTGCATCTCCATACCTGGAAGGCCGTGGGCACTTCTTACCTGTTGAACTACTTCACCATAGGTTTTCGTTATGATAACACATAAATCAAGGTTCGCGCCCACCTTGCTTGCTGCGCATACCTGGTAAGCAAAGAAGGCTCGAATCTCATTCATATATAAGCAGTATACATAAGCTGATCGTTTTTGTCACTGAGATACGAGAGCGCAGTCGAACCTACTGCATGCCGACTGAGTAATTACTTATCGGAATAATCAAATTCTTGAGGGGTCTTATCGGTAAAACAAGCTCAGCTAATACATAGATTTTATCATGTCTTGGTAGTAAGACTAACACTAAGTCTTGGAGTCGTCAGACAGATAGTGACCTGCAACTCATACTTGCTCTCAGTATTGAGCGGAATTCGACCCTAAACTCACGCGTCCTCTCATAGACGCGGTTTCGCTCTCAACTTTTAAAAGAGGAGACATCGGCGTAATATATATAAGTTAAACTACTCGCGTACAGCCGCAAGCAAAACCTTTTCTTTGAAATGACATAGATGGGCAGATTTGGACCCCAAATATAAGTCTGCCAATTTGAATTCGGTCTGATTGAACTTTAGCGCTACTGACTGAGCAAAGCAAAATTTCAGCCTTAATTGCGACAATAGAGGTTATGTCTTAAAAGGGGCAGGCCAATTAAGCCGTTGATCCGTTCATGGGCTTTGGAGGCTGCTGTACAATGTGCAGGCTTCGAGCTTTTAGAGCACTTGTTACCAGAGAGATAGGGCCAATCCAAAATAAAGTTAAAAAAATTTAAATAGTAGGTAGTAAATTCGCTTTATAGGAGTGCCCTTGAAGCTAGCCATTTTTATGGGAGAAAGTAGCATTAAAAAGCTGACGCGGGTACGACGTAAAAATGCACAATACAAGAGGAATTCCGCGCGCCGATTTTTTATAGCAGTCAACTATGTTATAAGCGAGAGCAGCTGAAACACGTCATTTCCGGTCCGACAGGCTATTACGACGGCTCTAAATTATCTTGGAGATGACTTTGACTTGGTTGTCAGGCTTGTAAATTTTGACAGCACGAATTCATTATTTGTCTTTAAAGAAGACATATATGAATTACTCATCGGCTTGCCGTGAGTAGAAAAACATACAGCTCAAATCGATTGACAATGAGGTGATCGCCACTTGTGATCGCCACTTATTTCCAAACAAAAGAATTAGCTCTGTTGTGTGTTTTGCTCCGTCGAATGAATGACGGGGTATTTACTTGTCCTTAATAATCATGGGAGATGTAAAAGATACTACTTTTTCCTCGAAGATAAATGTAACGACGTCTTGAACACTTTCCTCGGCGGGTAAGGAATTCTCACTGACAGCACCTGCTGTTGCAAAGCGCCACCAACTACAAGTAACGACGTTTCGCAGGGTAAAGTAGGTTCGCACGACGCATCGGGTAGCATGGCCCTACAAACAGATGCGAGATATCACTAAAAGCGGGTAACACACATACTCAAGAAGAAAATGAATATGCAATACTAAACCAATTCCTGGACGTCACGAAATTATGTTACCGGGGAAGGAAACTGCATCAACAGATATAGTTTGAAGTCTAACCGGTTGTCGTGTTATGGCAGGTATTCTGCAACGGTGGTGCTACCAGAGGTGTTGACGCTAACATATTTCAAAACTTGAAGGTATTTGAGTCAGAATCCGAAAGCATCTCTTTGGTGGTGCTCCTAAATATAAAACCTCCTTTAGAAATACATTCATCTTTTGAGCGAGAACCTCTAATTTCACGACTTATATTGTAACTGGGGCCCAGAGCTATCAAAAGCACTGATTAAGTTGTTGTATCTAGGGTCCTACTATTAAAACTCCCATTGGTCCGGAAAAATGAGAATTTGACTAGCTATTATTCTGAAGTCTTTATCAAATTAACATTTTCCTGTAGATTTTTGCGCTGTCTTGACCACTCAATATTCGTAGGCTACTATTTTAAACAGTTTTTTTTTATCACGTTTTTATTACGTTTTTGAGTCTTTTAATCCTGATATTTGTTCTGAAAACAAGTACCGAATAGAGAGATGTATCGCTTGTCTAATGAAATTTTGAACGTCACCCATGGTCAAGATCGTCCCAGGTAGCGATGCAACTCCGCTTAACGTGCTCGAGTACGAAGAATATGCTAGAGCATACCTACCTAAGAATGCTTTTGACTACTATGCGTCCGGGGCAGACGATATGGTGACGCTTAAGGAGAACCGTGAGGCCTTCAAACGACTAGTCCTCCAACCTCGTGTGCTTCGTGATGTGTCCAACATGGACACAAGTACAACGCTACTCGGTCACCGCATCAGCTCTCCAGTATGCGTTTCGCCTTCAGCAATGCATCGGATGGCGCATCCGGACGGCGAAATTGCAAGCGCGTCAGCCACAGCCAAAGCCGACACTTGCTACATTCTCAGTACTATCTCTACAACCAGCCTCGAGGACGTGGCCAAAGCCAGCAGCCAGGCAAATTCTCACGCATTGCGCTGGTTTCAGTTATATGTTTTTAAAGACCGCGCGATCACGCGGAATCTTGTTCAGCGTGCTGACAAGGCCGGCTACAAAGCCATTGTACTTACAGTTGATACGCCCATGCTTGGCCATCGTGAGCCAGACGTGCGTAACCGCTTCAGCCTGCCTAATCACCTTACTATGGCAAACTTCGCTAAAGTGGGCGGTGAACACGAGCACGGTGTTAACAGCAACGAAGACTCCGGCCTCGCCCACTACGTTAGTGAGCTATTTGACCTCACACTCAACTGGAACGATGTCAAGTGGCTTAAGTGCATTACCAAATTACCTTTAATCGTCAAAGGCGTGCTCAGCTCCGAAGACGCTAAGATCGCAGTTGAAATGGGCTGTGAAGGTATTCTTGTGTCAAACCACGGTGCCAGACAACTCGACGGTGTGGCTGCGACTATCGATGCTTTGCCGGCCATTGTCAAGGCTGTGGACGGTCGAGCCGAAGTATACATGGACGGCGGAGTTCGTCGCGGTACTGACGTCTTTAAGGCACTTGCACTCGGAGCCCGCGCAGTCTTCATCGGTCGGCCAGTTCTCTTCGGCCTGGCTCACAGTGTACGTCGACGACAGTCACCTTATAGAAGGTCTTAATAATTCTTTAATTGTGTCTTATTAACAGGGCGAGGCTGGTGTTTCGAACGTGCTTCGCATCCTTACCGATGAGCTGAAACACACCATGTTGTTCTCTGGTACATCTAAGCTTGCCGACATTGGGTACGTCAAGCAAGCTCTATCTGTGGTTGCATTGTGTAATTGTTGCAGCTTACAAGTTTGTTTGGAAAACTTAGCCCTGCTTACGTCCGTCGTAATTTACCTCCGCTTCCGTCATCGTTATAAAGAGCGAAAAAGGTCTAATTTGCCTGTAAGTAATTAAAATTGCTTTGGCATGTTCCATTTGTTTGTTAAAATACTATCGTCAGCGTGCAAAGCAAAGGATTCATTTTTAGGGCATAGCTTGTCTGCGATCGAAGAGTTTCTAAACATGTACCTCAATAGGACATTATCGCAGTCTCTAGTGCAAAGCAGAATCGAATGTTACAATTGATTAGGAGGCAAACGTTAGGAAGAATGTTGTATATGCCTGGTGTTGCCTTTGACAGATATTTACGTAAGGAACCGTTTCAATCTGTGCAGTCAGGTAGTCTAAAGTCACAAAAATATGCTTTCAATACCGAGAACGCGTTGCATTTATTAATAAATAATTTTTTAACGGCGCCGATACCGGTACTTTTTTATTCAATATTTCGGGGCCGAACCGGTCCTTGTTGAGTGTGGACGGTCTATTTCTTAACCACCATGCGTTCACTATTCCTATTCAGAAGTGTGGACTGTCGGCTACATGGGTGGCAAGGCTAAGTTTAAAAAGCATACGGCGGCGGACCTCGAGCGCCGCCAGAAGCAGGTTAACAAAGGCGGAGGAAAAGCTGGTGCCTCTACGCGCGGCGTTGCTAAATTAAACTTCACATGCGACATCTGCATGGTGCCTATAACTATTGCTGATCTTGACGGCCAGTTCAATGCTAAACTTTGTCCGTATTTGACAGAGTGCGTCTCCGGATATAAAGTCGTTTGAGCAGCACTACTCGAGTAAGCATGTGAAGGCCACTTTTGACCGTGAAGCTATGATTTTGAAGGCCGAGGCTTTGCGGGGGTCACAGCAAGACCAGTCAGCCAATGGATCGCACTACAAGAAGAAATAAGTGGAATTTGTTGATGCGGCGACACTGTTCTGCTACCGAATCGAATGCCTTGGTTGGCACGTGGCATTTCAATAAGAGAACAGGCAGGAGATAGAATTGAAGTCCGTTGCTACCACTTCAGAAGCCTTGCATATTTCGTATTAAGTTGTAATATATATAAATCATTAGCAGCCTGACCCTGTATATGCCTAATACCCTTTGATTAGTTTATATTTGACTTTCGTTTCCACCCTTATTTTTACTTCCGCCAAAAAAACCCTATAAACCATTAACGTTGTAGCACCGCTTCCGACTCTTGTCTACGCCTCCTTGGAGCAAGCAAGAGCTGTAATAGATGCACTTGTGCAGTAAAGAGGATACGTTGCTGTTTTGGATCGACTAAAGAGGGTTGGCAATAGGAGCGATGGAGACGTTATGGCTTAAATTTTCGCCTGCTCCCACTACAACGTCATAAACGCTACTAAAAATCTCATCAGTGCGTGACTTTAGCCAAAGCACTGGCTGCTTGTCCAATGCCAAGATATGGCGCTGAAAATATGAAGCCTGGAAGATCCAAACTACTCACGCAACTGCGCACCCAAAAGGACGTACTTTGACAGCTAAAAACCCAAAAGCGAAACTTTTGTGCTGGGCGTGCTGAAGTGAGATTCAAATTTATTGTTACTACGTCGTGGCAGGCAAACAGCATTGTTGCAATGTTGCACGATATCTACAGTGAGGTTTGTGCAGAGCGTATCAGGAACCTGGAGTGCTGCTTTACGCTGCCAGCTCTCTTGCACGGCCTTGACGTGACAAGCACTTCACACAATTTGACGAGCAGTGACAACTGTCACACCTGGTAATTATCTCCTCATCGGCAATTTTTTCCACGGTAAGTATAGTGCCGATTCTTGTATTTTCACGAAATTTAGTAAATTGAAATTGTGTCTGGCTGATCGACGCCACATACAAAACGAATAAATATGGGCTTTTGCTGCTTCATATCAAAAGTACTTCCGCGAAAAACAACAATGCGAAGAGAAGTTGGCTGATTGCTTCCACGTAGGTGATTCCGTAACCAACAGTACAACCATCTCTGCGTATTTTTCCTGAGACCTTGGCTGACTACTTACAAGCATTGCGCCATATCCGAGATGTTTTTAAGGAATAGGTAAGACTTGCATCCAGCACCAACATTTCTGATCGATCGTGAGCTTGCGGTGATAAACGGGTTGGCAGCAACATATCCGAATATTATTTGCTTGTTGTGCTACTGACGTATCAGCAAGAACGGCACATCCATCGCAAGAATTATGAGAAGAATTCAGGCAAACTTGAACTAGCTTGTCGCCTCGACCACCTTGTAATGTGGGACACAGCTTGCAACAACAGTGCGTGAGAAGTTCCCTCAATGCGCTAGATTGAGAAAACATAACGTTGTGTCTAAGAAAATATTTTTGAGCCCTTTCCTTCGCAATACGCGGCATTGTGGCCATGTCATGACATCGCGCGTGGCGCTTATGATTCTTTGAAAATATGCATTTCTATGTTGTTAGATAAAAGATATGAAGCAAGTGGGACATACTGCTGTACGTTTCTGACACACACACACACATAATCTTGCAGGCGATTTGCTCTTGGTGCATTCTATTATCCGTCTTACTTGCGAAGGCCAGCTTGCAGAAGTTGTGCGTCAAAATGCACAAGTATTCGCCATCGAAAACATGCAATTTGGCTCAATGTCTTTGCGATGATCAAAATTTCTTGCGCTATGTGTTTTGTGGCCAATCCTCAACCTCGTCACTCCGCAGATTTCATCGGCATTGGTGACTGACGCAGCCAATGCCAGTGCACGTTGATGAAGCTTAAGCTAAGTTAGAGTTCAGGACAGCATCAAGAGGCTTGCTGATAAGGATGTCAACATCTCAAATTAACGCAAATGCGTGCTATTCAAACCTCTCCTGGCAATTCCTTCAACTGTCATTTGAGACCCTGTGCGCGGATGGACTCGTGGTCGGCCGACTAGTTCGACACAGTGACTTATGTTTGAGTTTGAGTATGTCACTCGTGCCATGAATGAGCAAGCCGCTACCGCGCAAGTCTCCGCCTTACAAGCGGTTGGGGCTATGTTTTTTAAGTGGGCTCGGTACTTTGGAGAAAAGAGAATGTAAGGTGTGCGAGAAATGAAGCAAGAAAAATATCTTACCCTAACGTCTTTCGTTTCTCGGAATACATACTTTATTGCGATTTAGAGTGAAGGTGTCGAGTGGTCAACTTTAAATCTGATGTTTGTATGGGTCTAGCCACGCGTTGACTGTATGTGTTTGCAGTGAGCTTTTTTAGGGTGGGGAAGAGCTAACGAAAATCGTATTCGGAAATACTTGAGGCAGGAGATAGCAAAGCGTCATCGAAAGAATTAGTGGTGCTGGATTAGCCAGTACCAGAAAGCTCTTGATAGCAATCACTCACTGACCTCAGAGATTACCTGTTTAAGCTTTGCTGGACAAGACATGGCCGTTTGGCTTCACTTGCGACGGTTCTGACTAGCATTGGTTGTGCGCTTCTGCAATTCGATGAAAATGGACGTGAGCGATTCGTCACGTTTCAGTTCAATCAGCTTGAGGCTGCTCGAAGGAACTAAGAAGGAGATATTTGCCATGAACTACGCACTGTAAAGCTCTGATTGCACATTCTGCCTTCGTATTCCCCAAGAATGGCGATGAACACACTTATGGGAGAAATAGGAAGGAGCAGTGTAGCCAAATTTGCTGATGAAGCTTATTGCTTTCGCGAATCTCACAAATGCATCATTGTCGGATTAATGCCGTCGATGCAATTAAGTGTACTCCATCGGTCCATTGAATGTGACGAAAAGAGGAAAAGAATTGAAAGCATGTGAGCTTGAATTAGGAATATATATGACGTGGTAAATACTGCGCATCCGATAAAGTCACTTCATAGCATTCGTTGGGACGATCCATGTGCCGTCGTCGTGTACTTAGTGGGAGCGTTGGGTGCCTTTTCTTGCAGGGCCATTTCATGGCTCAGCCTCTTCGAAAGACCACAGTGAACGTGGCACAAGCCTGCGGAGAGCTTGGAGTCAAAGCTTTATTGGCCGCCTTCACCCGTGCCGCGGATCGAATTCCGTAGAGCAGTTTGCGCTTGATGCAAACAATAAAAAAACCAACATCATCGTATTCCATACAAAGTGAAAGTTCATTTGTCTGGGCGTTGCCGTTATTCTCACAACAGAAATACTTTCAGTGCTCATGGCTAATAATCAAGTCACAATAAGCAATCTTGTACAGCACAGTGATGGCTTAGACCACATAGTCACCCCCACTTGACGTCGTCATACACTCGGAAGCGCTTCATGTAGTAATTAACGGCTTGGTTTACTGGTCGCCTTCGTCGTACCACCAGTCTACCCAGTCGCAAGGGGTGTCTTGTTTATCTTCAAATAGAGACTGAACTGATTTTTATTCATCACGACCATCATTGGACGTGACATTGTAACAGCAACCACGCTGGGGCTTATCGCGACGATTTTCCAAGATGAGGAACGAGAATTGTTTGGAGGTCATGGTGTTAGATATAATTTGGGCGCAAGCTTACCTCAGACCGACCCTCCTGACACGCTATCGTTCGGAGGGGGCTAGGGCTTGGCATTCCAAAGCAAAGATACATGCCGACGATTGGTTGAGGGTCGCTTGGCTTAGACGACATCATCGTGACTCTAGTAGGATTCGTGGAGGCGTGGGTTTCTTTCAGAGCTATTTTTTGCACATCTTGTTGACTTTTCTGGTCATTCTCGACGTGTAGGAGGGTTCTGTGAGATTTCCCCCACAGTACACAGTCATGAAGTCAATTCGCTCGTAGGAGCTTAAAACCAGGCGGGATGGGGTGTCTCAGGCGACGGCCTTAGTCGAGGACCATGTGACTGGGGAGGAGGTGGAGCCCAAAGACAACCTAGGGAAGGAAGCTCGGCGAGAGCTAGAATGACGTCGAGCGAAAATTTGTTGAGCTTGAAGCAGTAGACGACGTCAACCACGCGGCATTTCCTACGACCAGTCTTCATACTGTTAAGTAATCGATTTGACCATTTTGTGGAGGCAAGAAACGATGACGAAGATGTCGGCGGTGAAGGAGTCTTGCTCCACTGCGATGGTTCAAGTAGGTGTCAGCTTTGCCGGATGCGGCATGTGGTCTAATCCGGATCGATGCGAGCTCTGCGAATATTATCTCGCTTGAGATTCGATTCTGATTCGGCCGTTGGGTGATCGTCGAAATGGTCGTCGTCGATAAAGGGTAGTCTTGCTTTTTAGGGGGCAAATCGCTGTCTTCGGTCTCAAGCAGCTAGTCGTTAAGTATTCATAAGCTTATCAGGATTGATCTTGATGGAAACAAATTTGCACAGGTAAATCATCTGTGATGAAGAATGCAACAGAGAAGATAGGTTCAGCCTTTATGAACGGGCTAATTACTGCGGCGGGTTCCTCCATCGAGCCTCGTGACCAAAGCCGGGGCCTCGCCCGCGAGTACCACTGGAAGTGGCGGGCAATCATTGTCCACATGTCCATGCGCGGCAAAGAGTTAATTGGTATATAAATCGGGGTGCATACTGAGACTTTTCGAAAGATTTCGGAGAAAATCTAAAATCATAGAGCTGAATTTAGTGCGTATAGATAGGGCCAAGTTGAAATATAGATTGTATTAAATAAAGTAGTCATGATTCTTTGAGACCAGGATATCAGAACATATATCTTCGTGCACGTAGAAGTGCTGTGTGGATTTATAACACAATTTGACCAGCAAATATTTGACGTAGTAGTGTCACCTTAAAACTATTACTTGTCTTCTCTGCCGTTTATTAACACCTTTGTTTACACTTCGATTCCGCTAATAAAGAGATACATTAATTAATCTATTCATTAGTTGCTTGAAAGAATTATATGGACGATCACAATAACAATATATCTACGTAATTTTATTCCACCTCTATTGAATCGCGACAGACAGAGCGGCTTGAAGCGCAAAGCTTATAAATTTGCTTGGTAGACATCAGGATATGTATGCAGGGCGTATACCGATGCATTCTTATAATCCCTGCACCGCAATATCTTCCAATAAGTGATACACTTATGTGTTTTCACATCCGACAATCATTTTGCTTTATTTGAAAACCAGATTTAAAAGGATACACTTGCAACTCAAGAAGGACATATATTTTTCCATTGAACCAGTAATACCATTCAGTATCACCTTTTTTCCGTTTGAAAACTCTTTGCATCGGAGAGATGAGAAGGGGACGTTTGTCATGTACAGTTAGTTAACTGCAAAATAGAAAAGTTTGAGGGCGAAGTGGTGGATGACAGCGCGGCGAAAACGCTTAGCATTAAGCAGAGCCTCAAAAAAGGCAAAGGCCAAGAGCATGAAAGAGGAGTCGAGAACGATCCAAGACCAAAACAACATCAAGACGGAAGCCAACAGGATACTCATGCAGTCGATGCAATCACGATTGGAGTGTGGCTTGTCACAATTTCAGAGCGCCGAACAAGTCGCCGAGTGGATTTTTGCTGTCGCAAAGCATCGGTCTATGAAAGTGGCATTGAATTGCTTTGAACAGAATGAAGAAGTGCGTGATGCGTTACTTCTTCGATTTCATCGTTGGCCCGACACCAAGATTTTGCAGGCCACGAATCGATTCCATAACTCAAGTCAGGAAGCTCTTCATCGATGCCACGAGCAAGTCCAGTTGTATCTGCAAAATCTCCGTGAAAACTTACGGACCGGTGCAAAAGCTTTGTTTTGGCTTGATGAGCTTCAGCCACTTATTCATACTGCGTCCATGCCACGTTTGGAGGCCCGAGATGTTTTGCTAAGGTTTGTGGACGACATTAAGGCCGTGGATGGTTTCTACCAACAGTTGATTAAAAAGGAGGAGCGTTTGTGGACCGTGTTGACTCTGCCTTTGAAACTTGAGCCTTTATTTCAAGGTGTGGGTACATTGGCGCTGAAAGGTTTAAAAGTTGCGACACGTGAAGCAATGCAGATATTGACAATATTTGCCGAAAACTCTACTGCATTTGGTGGACGAGAATGTCGCAATTTACCCTTTGGTTTCCATGTTGTAGCTAGCATCAGTGCTTTGGTCCCGCTTGATGCCTTTAGCCTGAGTAAGCTTGATGAGGAATTTCGCGAAATTCTTTCAATGCCACTCGCCATGATGGCCCATGACTGGATCCAGGTCGTCGACCAAGTAACTGAAATCCTAGGAAACGTGCTTACTAGTAAGTGGGCGTTGTGCGAGCGAGCACCGTATGAAGAAAAGCTTAAGATATCGAAGCAAGTTGATCTCCAAGGCGCATTTGAGCGTCTTTATTACGTGTTGTCAACGGGCCAGCTTTATGCTATCAAGAAATTGGCTGCAGAGCGATCAGACGTTGAGAACGAGGTTTTAAATGTCAGCATCCTACGCGAGAAGGGGATCCTTCGTGTGATGTCAAGTATTGAATAGTGAGTGTATATTAGTATTGCATTGAATATTACGTACCGTACATGGCAAGCAAAGTGTTTCTTTCGGAGTATTCTGCGAAAGTGAAACAACTTATTTGACTTCTATAAGATCATTAATTGTCAAGCCTTTTCATGTCATAAGCGACAGAGCGACTTATCCCGTTGTGACGCGAAAAATGCGTCAAATGCTAATGTAATCAGTTTTACAACCTTCATGCGAGAATTTGCTGGCTTGCGTTGTGACTGGAAGGCCTCTACAGACACGAACGAAAGTAGGCTGGCACGCTATTGTCCAAGGATTGGACAGTTTTATTAAGCATGGTATGATTCCGTTTAAAAAAAAATTTGAGGTGACTAAAAGTAAAGCATTCACGCCTGCGGACATGGAAGGTAGTTCCACCGTTTCGCCTAAGCTGTTAAACGAATTTAATTTGTGCCACCAAATTTGTCAAGCTCAGTTGGACTTGGCCTCACAAATACTGCAACATACTTTTTCATTTGTTTGCGGAATCGACGCGGAAAGCCGGACGGTACGCTAAAAAAGCGAGTGGATTTCGGGTATTTCTTCGCTCCAACGCGAGGGGTGGGTGGAAAAATCTGGCAAGTCCGTCGTTTTGCGATCACATTGTTAAGATAAGCCGTCAACAGGCAAGAGTTATCAACTCAATCGTCATTTGCCATTCGTGCACCGACGGAGTCTATACTGTCGAGCAGGCCAATCCAGCCTCTATGCTACAACTTTGTTCGTAAATGTTTAGTAGGAGACGCGATTTGACAAGGAGATTGACGACTAGTTAAAAAAGGCATAGAACGATCTAGGCCTATCCCAAGGTAAAGTGCACATGCTCGTAAAGGTAGAAGCCCTTACGAGCTAGAATAGCTACTTGCCAAACTTTAGAAGCTAGTTAGGATCAACAAACCAGCAACCTTTTACTCATTTCACGTTCACGCGCGCTCAAAATTCTAAAAATATGTTTGTGTGAGTAAAGATCGGTAAGACGATTTCAAACAGCATCCGGTTGGTGATTGCAAATGCTGCAAGAAGTCGGGACAAAGCAATTCCAGCTTTCAAAACCAGTTCGAAATCGTCAGGCCCTTTTTGATATATTAACACTGTTCTAGAGAAGCACGCTTCTCCGGAAACTCATATCATCACACCGACGTCAGCCTTTGCGACAGGACCTTTACATTGGTGTCATTTGGCCTGCTTTTAGCAACAATTGAAAAATCTGAAGTAATATAGAATTAAATCTCGACTGGAGAGATTTGTTTGGAATCGATTAAGCGACAATACCGCTAGAAGGGATATATTTGAGGTCCAATGCAGGTATTAGGGCGGATACCTGCTGCGGATTATTACAGCTGACTTTGAGATCTTCTAAGCGCTAAGGCCCGAATAATAATACACGTGAAAGAAATGCTTGCTGGTCTAGTGGAATTCTATCGAGCAGCAATGTATCTACCCTTTCCAGAAATTTATCGTCTTGGGTGCATCAAAGCTGCTTAACCAATCGGGTTCCGTACACCACGAATGTGGAACGATACCAATACAGGATGGTTGTTTTGAATATTGCGAGAGCAGTAAACACTTTGCCGAGAGCTCTGTCATGTGCTATTAAGGCAGGCCATGAGGGCAAGTGCGACTGTCGTGAAGTATATTGCATTTGTGGGCAATAATGTTGCAAAGTCAAGTCGCTCAGTTGTGGTAAGAAAGCGAGGTCAACTGCTTTACCTAAAAGCGACGCCCCCAATCACACTCGTCGGGCGAAATGTTGTGCCCAAATCTGCTCAAAACATTGCATTTAGTGTTTACGATCTTTACTTTTGCCCGTAATTGTGTCATAATACGCTGCATGCAAACGAGCTATACCAATTAAGTCGATGGGTAAACGGATCATTTACACATCTAAGCTTTTTGCTACATCCAATGCCGTGACTGAAGCTCAGGTGCGCCAATGGACACAAGAGGAAAGCCATGTGCGCTGAAAATTGTTTTTGCCGAGTATTTGAAATCGACTATCGAAGACTTTTACAGGCGCTTTATAGAAGATGAATGAGGATTGAAAAAATGGACAAACTTGCTATTGTTTGGCAAGAAAATGTACACTCGTACATCTGGTGAGAGTGTCAGTTAAAAAAGACGAGACAAATCACAATTGCAAAAAGGTCTATTGTGTCAGACGCAGAGGAGATTGACATAAAGGAGTGCAAGTATAAAGCTGACGATGAAGAATTACGTTGATTTGTACTGCTCGATCAGGGGTGATGAGCACGTTGTGCAAAAAGGTATCGAAGTTACGTGCGTTTTCTAAGATAGTACTTTTGCTCAGCAACGTCAATACACGCGTGCATGGGTAGTTTAAGTTAGTGAGATCCTTATCTGTATTATTATGTGGCCTCAAATGCGATACATGCGACAGCGCTGATGATACTTCTGTAATGTCGACATCGCATATCGCAGTGGAGAGACAAATTATGCCAGCGTTTGCGTACTGTAAACGAAGTGCTTTTCAGAGTGACCTTAGAAGAATGCAAGCTAAACTTTTCCATTTTATTGACAAAAACGCAAGTGATCCGCTAAAAGAGTTGCAATGCACATCAGAAGATGCTAGGGAAGGAACGGAATGCCGAGTGCTTTGTTGAAGCAAGTGTTAAAAAAATTAGGGTGTGTATCACCACGTACTTACTGGAATGGATCTGAAGGCAATGTATTTCAGTTGCTCGGCTTCTAAGCACTCGAGCAAATTTGGCTTTGGCAAAAGCAGACCATAGCCATGGTAATCCACAAAGCTTAACATACTACCTGCGTTTAGAAATAACTGCATCGATTGGATCTACTTTTATGTAAATATCGCTGAGCAGGTGAGGAAACCTTGAGATTTAAGCTACCGGAACCCACGCGCTAGGACAAAGCTGTCACTATCGCGGGATGCTGGTAGCAATCCGACCCATATTAGGACCGGGTTCCGTACCCTCATTATACTATGAGGCTTTTACGGTCAGTGGAGCGTCCCCCACCCAACTCTTTTATTACCCAATCGGGAAGGGCAGTCACACACTCGGGTGTGATGGCTCGTCCACTTTAGTGACCTATTTCCGGCTGCCTTAATTCGGATCCTATGGGTATCGAACCAGGTATCTTCCGGTGGTAACCGCTCGAGCCACAGGGTCGGTTGACGGAACCTTGAAGGAACGACTGATCGATTTGTGTAATTGACACAATGTTCATATTATATTTTTTCTCACCTATTTATAACTATTAATATACACAGAGTTCAACTCTGTAATTAAGATTTATTTCGGTATCCTTTAAAATACATCTGTATACGAAAGTGCCTGTGTGAGCCAAGAGATCCACCAAAAAGCAAGCTTTTACCACAAAAGATTGACTTTACGTGAATAAAACTTGGAATCCATCCAGGATAAGTGTTATCCTCGAAAAGTCGATTTGGTCATAACAATTGCCAAACAGGCTACAAAGAGGCGACCAGGTCATTTTTTGGAATAAAACTAGCCAATGCCGAATAAGGTTAATTTACCCATATCAAAATCGATGAGGCCACGCTAATACAAAGGCCTCGCTGGTAACAAAGGATGCACCTGCGAAAGGCTGCTCTTACAACTAAGGCTGCGTTGTTTGCACTTGTGCGCTTGTGCCGTGAGCGATGGACCTTTCACGTATGGCGACCTGAGAGCCCTGATTGACCGCAAGAGAAGCTTATACCTATCATCTTTTCCCCGGGTGGTCCACAGTGACCTCTTTCTACGAGCGATTCATTTAGTAAATACTTGACCAACATTTGCTCGAAACAAAACAACCTCATCTCTTCAAGATATGCCTTTAAAGTAGTTAGACTTGAAGTCATCTCACCGGCCATTAATAAAAGCCTCACCAAAAAGGCAGATACGTCCATGGTTTTAAGAGGTCACGACCCAACCAACGCTGCCCTTGCCTATGATACTACCGAAATCTGAGATCAAAAGAAGGTGATGGGATCAAAGACGTCAAACATTAGTACATTTGTCGGGTATCGGAGCTACAAACGCAGTGAGCGAAATGTTATGTTACACGCCGACCACCGCAAGTCGCCTCATATGAGGTCTAATGAGGACCCTCAAGAAGCTGGCGATAAAAAACAGAACTTATTCCAAAAGAATCCACTATTTCAGTGCAACCTTGCGGCGGCTACGCGTGTGCTTTAAGCTGCGTATTGATAGCCGCTATAAACTTTTACTCGGCGACAAAAAAATCTTAAGACTAAAGCTTATTGTTACCATCACAACTAAACTGAAAATTTGATTTCAGGACTGAATGAACCTTTAGGGTGTTACAACCCTGAATCCAATAGCCTTACATTGAATACATTGCGTCTGAGGGCTTAGAGTGCAACTTGCTTTCTTGATGTACAAAGATAGCCCATCTCCGAGAAATCATGACTCTTTATTTTTAGTCAGGCATTGAGAGCTCAAATTACGAGCGCAAGCGTGGAGTCAATCCAAACGTGCGGCCAAAAGACGGCCATTCAAATACGAATCATCAAATGCTTCGGGTTTTAGATCGCAACCGGCCTTCGGGTAGTCATGTCAAAGCTAATTTTACAAGCTTTAAAGCGGCATACCTTCACGTGCTACAATATAGAGACCTCCTGGTCGCCACGGAAGCGCCTCCAACTTCACAAGGCCCTCCACGTACCATTGGCCTTGGCGGTCAGGGGAAGCCGGAGAAAGCAGTCCCACTCTGGTCGTGCTCCTTCTACATGAAAAGCAAAAGCTCCGATGTAACTAAAGGTTCACGCCTAAACTATCTTTGGGTTGGCCCTGATCTTCGAGCAGCAGCCTCTTTGGGTGACCGCGGACCCTTAAGCCGCTTGAAGAGAAATGAAGTCCTTTGGTCATGTGATTTAAATGCTTGACAGCGGGACCTATCCCTGTGCTTTCCGGTGCGAGGTGTCCGAGCAGTGTCGGGAAGTCGCATCCCTATGTAGTGAGCTCCTCGATCGATTGACAGCTCAAAGCGTACGGCCTTCCTTATAAGTACGCTTTCCTTTGTCCTTATTATCAAAACGGTGGTGGCTAGGGGCACTATCAGCCGCCAAATGTCAACCCATACTCTTCCTTTTAGCAAAGCTGAGCGCAAAGAAAGTGAAATGAAGCGATGGTGGAGCACCTCAAATATAGATGAAGCTGGGCTTTACAACGATGAAAACATCTACCAAGTTGCCCCCGTATAGTATTGGGCACCTTGGGAAGGTCGACGTTGTGCTATTACCCGTGCCTTGCCTGTACCGTGAAACTTTCGAAGAAACAATGTTTCGTTGTTATCCAGAAGGAGGAGCTTACTCTCTAGCAGTAATTGTAAGTTTTGACAATTCTTTGTTACCGCTGATAAAATGACCTAAATCCCCTTTCCCATGTTTGTCCCAAAAGAAATTTTAACACTCGGGCGGATGAAATCACATCTCTTTCTCCTGTTGATTATATTTAGTCACCGTTTTGCAAAGCCAGCTAGCTTCTTTCTACTGAAAGAAGTCTCACATTAGAGCTTTAAAGGTTTATTACACTTTTTCCCACATGTCTTAGATATACTTGTACTTCAGAATGTTAGCGAAGCTTTGAGCTTAACTAACTCTCTGTTTTCTTGCGTATTGGGTATAAGACTCGTAGATGCGTGGACCGTTTCGCTGGGTACAATCTGCGCCATAACTAACTTGTCGGCCCATGATTTTGGTGCTTCAAAACTCACATTTTGTATTGTGTATTTGGCACTTTCTATATGATCATAGCTTGTCGACCAAGGGGTTTGTCTATATGAAGCTGCTTGAGTATCTGCCCGAGAACGATCTACCACTAATATCAGCACGTAAATTTCCAATACGCTAATTAGAACGCAGCGGCTCCGGCCCCAGAAAGCCATAACAATTTGATATTGCATAGATTTACAGCTATTGTTTTTCGTCCCTTAGACATACTGGCTTTAGCGGATGTCAAGTATGCCATCTCGCTTAGGAGGTTGAGAGCACTACTATGTCCATGCTGTCATTAGCTTTCAATAGCAGAAAGACGAAGTCGAGGCTTATGGAATCCAAATGGGCCATAAAAGAGCCGACGTATGAGATGTAAGTTCCGATCCTTTGGTAGGTCTCACAGCTCCTTATATCCTTGAGCATTTTGGGCACAACCAATATGTTGTGAATACTGAAAGCGATTCTTTCAGTTTAAATGACCGCCACCAGGAGATTTGTATGCATGTCGTGCTGCAAACTTTTGTCGATCGGAATACCGGCTTGAGCTAATTTTTTGAATCCACCCTTAGTGAAGCAGATCGTTTGTCTACTTTTTGCGATGCATCTGCGATCGCTCTTGAGGATGCGACCACTCGGCTTTCCTATTGTCACCTGCGATAAAATTTTGGACGAGAGGCTCTATACATGCCTCTGTCATGTATGCCTGACGAGTTGACTCGTTAATAGGGCCCCCTCCTGCTCATGTGAGCCAACTTGTAGCCAGACCTGCGCGGAAGGAAATTGGCAAGCACATTGGATTTTCAAACCTTAAATTGGACGCAAAAGGTATATCATGCGAAGAAGAATATCCATCTTGGTATTCTTTGAGACAAGTGCAGCGTCTTCACTATCAACCCTAAAATGCACTGTCTGAGTTGACCACAGAGATCAGAAAATACACTCGGAGTTTTTCCAGTGCGTAATCCATTGCATGCAACTTTTTGTCACAGGCGAGCTCCATTTGCTTTATGCTGTCTGAATTTAAGCGAAGTGGTTTGCTCACGTCCGTCTTCATCGGGTTGCAGTATTATGCGGCCTATAATATCGCCAAAAGTGTCACGAACGACGTCAACTGTCTATCAAGGCCAAAAACAGAGCATTCAAAGTCTTTTTCTAATGCTATTCTAAGCATACTAATAGCCGTTATGCCGTTTTGACAATCACAGAACATAGCCAGTACTGTGATTGTCAAAACGGCTGACTAGATTCATATGTGTCCATAAGCGGGTAAGATAGGACCTTGGCAATGGACCGCGCGCATTTTGCTGGAGCGCTTCGGGCAATTTATCTTATAGCAGCCAGCCCTTACATAAAGATGAACTTTTGTGCTAGAAGTGGGTTCCTACTACAAGTGGTCTTAAAAGAATGGTGACTCCTGGTGCACGACGGGCGCCCAATCGATTAGTTTCCCCTAAACATTTTATAGATACAGCCCCTACCAGAATTACCGAGTTAAAGTGAGTACACTTTGCAAAGCGTTTCTGGTAACCAATGCTGTTAGCGAAGCTAAATTATAATATAAGGAAGGTACGTCGCGGTTACCTTCGGGGAGAATGTGGTACCTTAGACACATTTTATGCGTACTTTCGAGCCTATACTTGCTAGTATCTCTCTTTAAAGGAGCAGTACGAACAACATGGGTACAAATCTAAATAACCAAGGCTCGCAGAATCGACCGATGACCTTGTCTCGCCAAATGACGCAAAGCACGTTCATCTATAGCCACGGCATCTCCAGGACAAAAACGACTCTGTAATTTCGAAATATTTAAATTGAACAACCAGACCTTGAAACGTTACGACCTACCCTACCAGCCAGATGAACCAAAGAGGATTTATTTTCGCTGCTTCAAATGCTTACAGTCAATTAGAATTGGCTGGCTTATTTTGGTCGACCAATTTGGTTGATGGTAAGCGCCTTACTGCCTTAAAGTTTTGTGATGCACACTTGCGTGTACAACCCGCAGTCAATTAATGCTAATATCGCCTTCAAGCTGAGTCCTAAAATTGTGCATCAACCCCTTACCCATCGTGAGGGCTCAAGTCTTTGAACAATATAAGCCCTCACGATATAAGCCCTTGCTGGCAACCAGTATTTTCTCGACCCAGAGCGCGCGGCTTCTACCTGCGAGTCTTTCGACTCCTAGGAGAGGCGAGCTTTAGTTCCGCCAGCCTTCTTCGATGCAGACACGGATCGTGTGTCCGATTTTGCCGCAGCCGAAGCTGCTTCAGTCGGGAAGCCTTTAGTTTAACGAGACCAATCCCGGGTCAGTGGGTCCACAGTCATCACTTATCTGGGCTCTTTAAGGGGTCAAGGCACTCCCGACAAACAAGCGTGTCTACAGGAATGTTATATTGCCGCTGCCTTTACTCTAAAGGGGCCGAGTGCGAGACGAATACGTTTCTTAATCCATCAATACAGTCGTCTTGACTGGTTCGAGAAGTAGAGCCCTCATGATAAAGCTGGCCGACTCTCTAATTTATATATGCTCATGAAGCTCAAGCTTTTCTTGCTTCCAGGCAAGAAAGCGCGAGCGCTGGGCACACTTAAAGTCTGTCGGGAGGAATGTTGATCTCAACTATTCCAGTATGTGCCCCCAAAATCCATGATACTCTGGCGATGCTGATCACGGTAAGTGCTCACCTTTTGGCGTAAGGTCGTGTGAACGCTACGCATACTTGATCCTTCCGTTTTAGTTGCTATAAATATTTCCTTAATCAAGAAGAGGAGGTTCTGTAAAATGTGGCTTCACCGGCTTAGATTCTACTGTAGGCGCTGCCATCGGAGTTGTAATGCATGAGCCCTCGCGCTTAGACTTTGCTTGTAGAGCTTGAAAACCATGACGTGTATCACTTGTTTGACAGAAGAGAGCGCTTTTAATGAAGTCGCCTGTTCAGACCCATAGAAGCGAGCAAGTTAACCGAGCAGTGCAAAATGCGCGTCCGACAGATGCCGGAAAGAAACCATTGTGAGGCTCGGGAGAAAAAAGTTACTGGGGTGCTTAGAATTGACTAAAAGTGCTACCAGGTGTGAAAAAATAGCTTATCACCTCGCACAGAGGAGGCGAAAAATAGATCTAAACTGTTTCGGAGAACAACCATTCACCATCCTTGACGTCCTAAAAGCGATTGCAGCTTAAACTTGATACAATGTTTGGTCCTACCCAAAATTCTCTAAAATGATTTAATTGTATCTTCGAGTAAGTACAGTATGGATACCGATGCAAATACTGATAAGGGGCACATTTGTGAAAGCATTTTTAACGCAAAGCCAGGTTTTACCACAAAAGCTTTATGTAACGGCTCGCTGCAGATGCCGTAGCTTGACAGCTCATTATGTCATAGCAATATATTTAGCTGAGCAAATGCAGCACATGATGCATACGTTGGAGTAAGTGTTTGCTTGCGTCACGTGTGGACTGAAAATAAATATTAGCCATTACTTTAGTAGTGATAAAGATACTTTATAATTCCATATTGTCAGAAATATAAAAAAAAGATAAGACTTTTTCATTAGTGAAACTTACTGCTAAAGTACTTTTCAGATCGCGAATATTGGCTTATCGCTTAGATGGAAGGAACCAAGCTGAAGACGTGGATTCTTGGCAAAAAGATCGGCTCGGGGGCTTGCAGCGACATTTATGCCGGTAGAATTGACTCCTTTTTATATAGTGCTTGCTTGAAGAATTTATGCGTGCTGTGATATGTTACAGCTGAGTCTGTAAGCTCCTTCGAAAGTGATGTCAATCGCAAATTTGTCATGAAGCTTTCGCCACTTCCTCAAATTCCGGCTGCTAAGCTAAAGAATAAAAAGCGAAAGAAGACACAGGCTGAGCGCAATGCCGACGCGCTGTATGCTGAGCATTTGCTTTATAAGAATCACCTAAGGGACCAAGCTGGTGTTCCGTACGTCCCTTTGGGAGCTTATGGCGAGGATAAGGTAATTGAAAGGTTTCTATTGCTATCGTGTACTACACAAATTGACAATAAACGGGTTTGCGATCATAAGGGTTTCCGCTACCTTGTAATTGAGCGGCTTGGACGAACGCTGGAGACAGTGCTCCAAGAGCAAGGCCCTGTTTCGTCAAAGACAGCTGCTCGACTCGGTTACGAAATTGTAAGGTCAATTTTGTAAACCCGCACTTTTAGCTGTGTCGTAAGAACCTGACATTCGTTAATTAGTTGGAAACGCTGCAGCAAATGCACGTAAAAAATATTCTTTACGTGGACGTCAAGCCAGAAAACTTATTGCTGGATGCAGATCAGGAGAATAAAGTGTACTGCGTCGACTTTGGCATCTCCGATCGCTATGTCTCGGCCACGGGCAAGCACAAAGATTTTAAGGAAGGCACAGTTGTGGGAACGCCAACATTTTTAAGCATGAATTGCCACAATGGTGCAAGTAGGTCTGCTCGCATTGACTGGTGAAATATATACACTACTGACTGTAATGTGCAGCTTCAAGCCGCCGAGATGATATTGAGTCGCTGCTGTACGTACTCATCTACTTGATGCGAGGTGAACTTCCATGGCAGCAAGCGTCCAGTGATGCTGAAGGAGCAAAAATTAAAAAGGCTACTTTAGTAGATCAGCTATGTGCTTCGTTGCCTCGTGAATGGGGTACAATGCTGAAACGTATTCGTGATTGCGGCTTTGAAGATCGGCCAGACTACGAATTCTATGAGCAGCAGCTCTTGAAGCTAGGTGGCAAGAAAGGCTTGACTACACCTTTCGAATGGGGCTCGCGTAAGAAATCGGTACGTTGGAAATCGCATTGATGCAGCATTATGACTGAATAACTTGTTGTATGCTCAATTGATGTGAAGGCCACTAAGGTTACCGCTGTTTCGAAAATTTCCACATTGAACAGTCCCTTGCACAAGCGTGTTAAAGGCAATGATAAAGAGCACACAGGACCTCCACCTGTGGCCGCCAAGCCAAAGAAGGCTTCTTCTACGAATAAAAAGAAGATCACTCTTCATAGTACCAAGGCACCAGCCAGAAAAGCTGTAACTTCTGCTCGAAAGGCTAGCAAGACGAGTAAAATGGGCCTTGAGGCAGACGACGCCAAGGATGAAGTCGAGTACGTGGGTTTAACGCGACCTCAGGACCGAGAAGTATATAGAGCCGTTGCTGGCCACGCTGCTGCCACTGCTGCGCTCAAGCGGTACAACCTGCGCTCTAAATAATACGACTAGAAAACATCGCCCACTACGAGTGTCGTGCGTGCTTAAACCCTTTAATATAATACTTTTTGCAATTCATTTTCTCATGGCGGACGACGATGGCGGACGCGTTTTGTATGAGCTTATGTGCACTCACGGAGAAGCGAACGACGCGACGACACAATTAGAGATCCTGAGAGCACTAAGCTCCATGCGCGTAGATCGCCAAAGCGCTGACGTCCTAGAGCGTTTTCACGCGACAACTTTCAGTGCGTGCGTTCTTGCTCGATCAATGACTGCTAGCTCACTTGTCGATTTAAACAGCTTTACTACGACGTCAAGAGCGTCGAGAAGAGAACACTCAAGTGTCCAATAGGAAAAGTCGAGTGCGTGATCAATGGAAGCAACGACTTTTGCAAGAAGGAGCGACAGTTGAGGACGTACAGAGGCGCTTTCCCAAACTTTTTGAAGAGGTACGTTTTTAGCGGCTTTAGTGGGAAAGGTGCAGTGTGCTAGAATATGTGCTGGGCAGGTAGAAACGGATTATCAAACGCCCATTGCAGCAGACAAAATTGGCTCACAAGGAGAGGACCATGTGCTGGCGCCTCCTGCTCCACCTTTGTTGCAGCCTGCGACAACTGCTCATGTTGTGCCTAAAAGGATGGAGGTGGCCGCAGTACGCAATAATAATTTTGACTTTACCAACGCCGTGTATAGCGGCCCGGATTCTACTATGCCGACTGTAAGAGCTTCTCCATTGCAGACGAATCCTGGTCTGAGCGAATTACTAAGTGAACCGTCGAGAATGTCACATGACGGATCCGAGCTATGTGGTGCGAAGTCTGAGTTCGATTCTCCCCAGCAACGCCATACATTCCTTACTGCTTTTGAGCGACTACAGGTGATGCACTCGTGCTCAATTTATACAATCTCTTCGCAAATGACGTGGTGGTGTATTACATGGTAAGCATGACCGCATGACAGGGAGGGCTAGAGATACGGAAGAGGACCAACATCAGGGTCGAAATGGTAAACGCAGAAATACTCAAGGTCCCAAACGCAGTGGTTATCACCCTGTAAACCAAGATCTCCTTCTTGGTGGATGTGATACGAGCAACAATGGCTACGTATCTGGGTCGGCTGGAGTTAGCAAGAAGTTTGTGTCACCAATTACCGATACAGGGGTAAATTGTGGGTGAGTAGGATTCATGTGCCTCTAGCAATTGTTTACTGACAACTTAACGTTCTATTTGAGCAATAGTAAAAAGCCCAGCACCCTGCCTGACAAAGACGAAAACATTGATCCACGCCTTAAAAGCTGTGACCCTGAGTTGATTGAAAAGATTGAAATGGAAATTGTCGACAATGGTGATCCGATAGCATTTGACGATATTGGTACGACGGCAATTGATGACGAAAACTGGCAAATGACGATTTGTTTCGATCTTGTGTGCTATAGCTGGCTTGCACTTCGCAAAGAAATGTGTGAATGAGCTCGTGATTTGGCCGATGGCACGGCCAGATATTTTCACTGGTCTACGCTCCCTGCCAAAAGGTTTGATGTTACGTACTTTAAACACAAATGAGGGTACGCTAAAGCTGTGAACAGGCTTGCTGCTGTTTGGACCACCCGGCACCGGCAAAACATTGATCGGCAAGGCGATTGCGAGCCAATCTGGAGCTACGTTTTTTAACATTTCTGCCAGCTCTCTCACGAGCAAATGGGTGTGATTTCTATAGTTCCTTGTATCGTATTTCAGAACATGAATCATTTATTCTTCTCTTCAATTTAGATTGGCCAAGGAGAAAAGCTCGTTCGAACATTGTTTGCTGTTGCCGCCGTCAAGCAGGTATTATGCGCAGTGTGTGATTATGTGTAAGGCCTTAATAATCAAAATATTTCTCGCGCATGTTAGCCTTCCGTAATATTTATTGACGAGATCGATTCACTTTTGACGCAACGAAGGTCATTTTTAAGTCAAAGTTGGATCTAGGTTGATTAACAATGCAGCTTATGCCTGAGTCGTTGCAGCTCTAAAGAAGATGAAGCGAGTCGGCGAATGAAGACCGAGTTTCTCGTGCAGCTGGACGGTGCTGGCACAAAAGCGAAGGACATTATCCTCGTCGTCGGTGCGGTTTTCTTGCGTGAGTTAATTTGTCGCTGTATAAGATGTGATTTGGTATTTGGATTAATTAAGGCGCAACGAATCGCCCTCAAGAGCTTGACGAGGCAGCACGCCGACGATTTGTCAAGCGTCTGTATATTCCTTTGCCGTCATTTGAAGCCAGATTGGACCTAGTAAATCGACTACTTAAGGATAACAAGAATGACTTGACCGACGACAACAAGCATTTTATTGCTGATTCTACAAAAGGTTTGTAACCTGCGATTCACTTTGGAGGATGTCTACCAAAGACTAAAGAACATTGCCCATTCCTCTGTTGTGCTCTAGGATTTTCGGGTGCAGATGTCCGGGCTTTGTGCACGGAAGCTGCAATGGGTCCAATCCGAAATTGTGCTGATATAAGCACGATGGATGCCAGTTCCGTTCGTCCGATCAATTTGGACGACTTTAGAGAAGCATTGCGAGCGGTGAGGTTCTATAGAAATCGTTGCCAATAAAAGTCTACCAATTTAATAATTTATTGCCAGGTTCGCTCCAGCGTCGCGGTAAGAGACCTTGCGTTTTACAAAGAATGGAATGAGGAATTTGGCAGTTTTGCCTTTGAAAACCATAATTCATCTTAATTCTATGGACCAATTCATGAACTTTACTCACATATGAGTTGTTTCTGCGCTATAATTCTTTGTTAATTTTTCTACTTTACGCTCACCAAGTTTAAAAATCAAAATTTGTCATCAACATATTTCGTATGTATTGTTCGTCGTAAATAAGAGGAGCCCAACTGATCGACATTCAGGTGCCTGGGGATAAATATTCCGGCTCGTCAAACGGCATGTTGAGTCTTCTCCGCTTTTGCACGGGCTCCAATGAAGTACCAGGATTACGAGTAGTGGCGCGCACGATGGTCAAAGCCATAGAAGGACAGCTCTCAATCTCCTCGCGAAAGTTTTCATCGTCGATGATCTCACTTGTGTGCTCCATAAAGTAAGAAAGGCAATATTCCTTCAGGTACGCAGCGTTAAACTTCTCCGCGGCGCAGAGAAATCGACCAATGTTTCCAACCGATAGTACATCTTGCGCAGCGACTTCGCAAAGGTGCTTAAGCGGCAGAAGCAAATATTGTTCAGAAAGCGTCAACAGATCAATCAATTGCTAAAAAAAAGCACCAAGAACGAAAGACATCAAGTTGATCGAAATTTCCAAGCAACATTTCACACATCATCAACTTACGTTAGAGTTCAGTTTGGCAAGATCCAGCACACGATTTGTGTATATAAATTCAAGCAACTTTAACACCATCTCAGGCGAGTGATCTTCAATTCGGACAACGCCATCCCAGCTTTCCTTCATGGCTCCAGGGCGAAACATTGCCTCAAAAATCTCGCATCTTGCCGTCAAGATTAACCGATGCGCACTCAAAATTTCTCTTTCTGGTCCAACCTCCAGCGTTATGTCACTACCAACGCCACTCTATCATCGTCGATACATAATGTCCATTATTAATCACAGTTTATGGTCCAGCAACAGCTTTAAAAATTACCTGAAACAGCTCTCTCATTGTTCCAAAATACGTCTCGTCGCTGTGACTCGGGAGTGTTAGCGTCATGGGCGTCACACGACGTCGGACTAGAATGATATCATTCTACAAAAAAAGCGTCAGAAATTTACAAAAACTGCATCCATGTCCTTTTCCCCACTTTCTGTAGATGCACCGATTCCGGCGAGTCCTCGGGATCTAGACGGTTCTGTAAGACAGCAATCCCGTTTAGACTGTCACTCATTATTACAAGAGCAACCACGCAACTGATAGTCACTTATTATTACGACAGCAACCCATTTCGTACCGTAAAGAAGAAGTCGAGCGACTCACGTGGCAGGCCGTGGTGCTTGCTATAGTGGCGAAAGAGCGACGAAAACCGCTGCGTCTTCTGCATCAAACACGAATACATATTGTTCGCCGCCACACGCACAATAGATCTTTCTTTTCCAGTCAACACCAGGTCCTCCGCTGCCTAATACATGCCGTCAAAAGAAAAGAGGATTTTAGACTTGAAAACTCCTAGTCATTGCCTCTGAGGTCTACCTTGACAGTAAATTCCACATTCTCGGGGCGCACACTGCGGTTCATAAGAGACTCCCGACTTTTGTACTCGAATTAAATTAGCTCCGAGAATCGAGAACGCCTAATTGCGACAGCTACGGCGTCCTCCCACCGCTTGCCTCGAGGCTGTCTGTCTATTGTGCCGATTGATAAAAGATAGTGTAAGAATATTGAATTAAGCAGGATTCATTCCAAGTATATATATCTATCAGACTTGCATGAAAAAGTTACAATTACATTCTATCAAATAATGTACAGAAATTGCTAAACGGTTTGCACTATTCCTTGGCCCAACGAGTATCGCATGCTGTGGGCACATACAATAGTTTAGATTTTCGGGGTAGTTGCGCTGCTTTACATAATTTAACGCCAACGAGTGAGCTTCTGATTGACAACGCTTTTTCATGCCGTTAACCTTGGTAGTCAAGGAGTGCCAAAAGATGCCGCTCCCTGCATGGACTTGCACCATTTTTATAAAGAACAGCCGCTCCTACAGGACCTAGCGTAAAGCTTGAGACTTTTCTTCAGATCCGCCTATGTGGTAATTCTGCGTATTTTGGGAGCAACCCAGACTCCCTAAGCCTCTTAAAAAGTGGAATGTTCTTTTTGCCATGTGACACATAACCACTTAAACGCGTCTGTGCACATCTTGAGATATAGATCACGCTAGTTTGTGTCACAACTCGTCAAGAAAGGGTTCATTTGGTTAGTTAAAATATAATGTGTCTGTGCACGTCTAGGAAGCCAGACCAAGCTACTCTGTGGCCGTAAGGCGTCGTAGCCATCAAACAAAATCACCCATTGCTGAGTTATGGCTTCAATGTGTCCGTGCATTTCCAAAAGACATATCAAGCTATCATGTGGCATTAGAACGTAGCAGCACTTAAAGGAAGCTATTGATTGCTCAGTTATGGCTCTAATGTGTCTTTGCACGCTTAGAAAGACACTTCAAGCTATCGTCGATCATGAATTGACACGACTCACCCAGAGATTCATTTTCTGCTCATTTTTGTCATCAACACGTCTTTGCATGATATCAACCTGTAAAGAGTATTTCCTTAAGTTATAGCTCTTGCACGTACAACGGAGGGCATTAAGTCTATGTCATCCACAAGCACCGCTCAGTGGTGTACGTGTTACTCTATACGCAGTAAGAGTAGCTCTGCCAAACACTCTAAGCTTGAGTTATGTCTCTTATTATAAACAGGGACCAAAAAGTGCTTGACGCTTCCACATTCACAAAGCTCCGCACTGGGCTCTTCAGGCCCAGTGACCCTCGTTTCATGAAGCGACAGTGTCGGAAAGATTTTGATATTGTTGACCTCCTACATTATTTAGGTGCCAAATGTAATCCAAGAGTCAGTGACATTAGACGATGATTTACCAAGAATTTCATACGGATACATTAAACCGCTTAACAGAATCACAAGCACGGTCTACATTGAAGAGTACGAAATACTTAAAATCCGACCTCCCATTCCTCCTCGGAGATCGGCAGAAAGTTGCTTTTCTCAGTGAGTCGCCTTACGTCTACTGGGTGCTGTCAATTTCCCGCGGCATGCTCTATGACTGTTTGGCCGTGGTACTTGAGCTTATTGAATTTGAACGCGATTGACACAGGGACCCCAGCCACAAATGACGGGAATCATGTCTCGACGGATGTTAAAATGCTGACGAGGTTCAACTTTTTCTCGTCAGCAATGCTGAGATCTATAAGAATCGGACCGCCTACCTTGTATCCATATCACCAAAGAGTTAGAATCAGCACTTAGTGCCGTTTTTTGACCATTAAAAAATGATTAGTTTCCACAGATCACCTCTAATTGTGCTGTGAAGATGAACAATGGATTTATTCGAATAGTGATCACAACTTCTTTTGAAAGAGGATTACAAATAGAAGCTTGTCAACTTTAAACATAAAATATCTTCTAGCCCTGACTGGAAGTAAGGGAGAGTGACCGGTCACGGTACACATAGCTGTGTGGCGAAAGCACTTGAGACATGTGATACTTCAGCTAGAGGACGATCCCTTGACCGAGGTATTGCGTTCAAGTTGCTCTTCCATCAAATTTGACTCGAAATTATTCTGTTCAATTCAACAATCAAAGGCAAGAGCTACTCCTTTTTGCTCCGCTCACAACCAGTCGGATATCGTTACCACATCTACATCTCTTGCCCAGAGCTAAAGATTCGTTTTTACAAGTCTTCGCACTTATTGTGATTGTTCTGGTTTAGGTGGACCATCCGCCGTAGGGGAGGGGTCGTCATCAATAGGAAGGACGTTTTTGAAATACTTCAAACAGAGCCCTCTCATAGCGGGAAAGCACCTTCAGACCTGAGTATGTCGCATCTGGTCCTTGTGCAGTCAAATGTTACCCCTCTGTCTTGCACACTATGAGGCTAGTGAGCGTACTGCTCCATCTTGTTGGATTGTCAGTCCTAAGATCTCAAGTGTAACTTGACTAAGCTGCTTGCTTCGAAGAAGTATGGACTCATGTCTCTGACCTTCGCTCTATGTCAACAATCAAAATGAGTTTTTGCCTAGCTCCAACAATCAGTATTAGGTTCAAGACTTAGACTCGATCTTACGCTTTAAATGCAAATTGAGTTTTGTTTAGGTTTATCGATATATCCCTTAGTAGTTCCCACTAATATGCATTAATAAGTTTTCTATGTACTGCTGTTCTGTTATTTCTCCAGGATAAATTACTTATTGGTATTCATATCATCACGCGACTAATGTCCCTTTATTTGATAATATTTTGAGCTATTGTGACAATCGTGTAACCCCACTACAAAGGCGGCTTCGATAGTCAAAGCCTTAAATTTGGACCGTCCGCCCGATTCGCTGGCTTTAGGCAACGCATGTGATGGAGTCACAAGACCATGCACAAGAGCGAAGATGTAGAAATACGTTTTTCCGGAAGTGATTGCTTATTATAAAGAATGAATATGCAATCAAATGCAGTTTAGAGTCAATTTTGTACATCTTCTTCAACAATAATTAGGCTCGCTTTCATAATGTGGTATGCATAATATTGTATAAGCCTGAAAGGTATACCTTTGTTTATGATTTCACTTTTTTTAGGAAATCAGCTTTATTTATAAGCTTCGGCTTATTCAAGGCCCGCTTTACTAGAACTTGAAGTTTGTCTGATAGGATAACGATGATCGGTTTCAATCAATCTGCCAAGCAAAATTCAACAATTGGTCTAATCACTTCTCGTAATGATCGAATGGTAGCAAATAAGCTCGCCTCGTGACCCGATCATTCAACGGTGGCCAAGCAGGCAAGCAAAATGTCTACATTTGCATTTTAAGGCACGACTGCACAAAAAGCTGCATCTGCGTCAAAGACTTTGCCTGCGCCTTAAACGGCCGGCACAAAGTAAATTTTCTACTAAATTCGAAAGACGCTGGAAAAATCTTTACCTCCGCTTCTTTAAAAAAGCATCAAACTTTACCCTTCGATTAATGATAATTAGAGACACCTATGACAAAGAGGATAACTGGTGCCACAAGCGCTCCGGTGAATCCTCGTCTGGTTCTTTGCTCACCAATGCAGAGGGTGAGCAAAGAACCAGACGAGGATTATCCAAAAAGAGCGGCAGAGATATTGAAAATGCCGAGGGAAAATCGTTGAAGGTATTAAAAATATCGTCAGCATGATCTATCATGCGAAAGACCTCGACCAAGGTTTCCCTCGTTCGGCATGTCACCAGCATTGAAACCGATAGAAGCAGTTAAATCGTCAACAATCTTTACAATACCGATATCACTAACGGAGCTGGCAGTGGGAAGTGTGACGCGCCACCTCCCCGTACACTTTAGTCGCCGTTAAGCGAGACATTGATTCACTTTTTAGACAACAAGTTTCCCGAGGATCAGGATCTAGCAACTTCTAGTAGGTCATGTTGCTTTGCAAAAATTCGTGCGTCACGAAGACCCTCCGAAGGTCATTCCTCGAGAGACAATTAAAATCACAACGCAGTCTCAAAGGCTCATTGTTTCAGCGCAGCCTTGTGTTATCATTTCACTTGATTGGTGAGGTGGTACCATGTGTGATGAAGCGTTGTAGCTTTTGACAAACATTCTATGTCAAGAGCGAGCATCGTAGCGTGTCGAGGTAATGCAAATCTCAAACCTTGGCTCCAAGAACGTAAGAGAGACTATGTTTTGTAAGCACCTCCATTCCACGAAAACGGGCCACGTGTCTCTTTTAAGCCCACGTTAGCACTCAGTGTGTGGTTGTTCAGTCACAAGTATTAGCTCGTTGTCCGCCGTCTTCAACTGCAATATTTGCTCCATCATTCGAGAAGAGCAGATCATAGTTGCGAAGATACTAAAGGTTGCCAAACAACAAACATGCAACTGGACCACCTTTTAGGCCTCAATTCACATCTTGCTCATCTCTGACCGCCACAGGTTCGATAGCATGTTAGGGTGCAGAAGCGGCAATTGAGAGCTATGGTCCTCGAGACAGAAGAACCGATTAGCCGTTAAATCTCAATGTCCTTCATGAAGTGTTAATGCGCCGTACGCATATTCATCACTTTGAGCAGTGCTAGCGCTCGAGTAGCGCTCAATGCGGAATTTATTGCAAGATTCTTTCACCACGCAGCCACCTTGCAGGAAATTATCTCGCGAGTGCTTACAAGCTTGAAACAGAAAATATTCTGCCAACTTATAAGCGAAGGTCGTTGATGTCAATGGGTCGGAAGCACTCAGCACATAGTTTAAAAGCTGCAGCTGAGCAACCTTAACTAAGCTTGCTTGCCATCGTATCGCGCACTTCGGCTAGCAAAGCAGCGCTGAGGCTTTTGCTGACGCAAATCATGTTTCGGTTGCTCGTGATCAGCATCGTGCTGTGTGTTACGGCGACGCGAGCATTGGCAGCAGCAAATTACCTTGGCTTAAGTTGGATGTTGACAGTCTCTTCTGTATCTCCAAGCTTGGCAACAACACCACATCTGTTTGCTCACAGCCTTGTGGTCCGTACACAGTGAGTTTCTGCCAAATCCGAGACGCTGGAAAGGAAATGTGGCATCACGCATAAGAGCTTGGTAAACACACCATTTGAATACGACATAGACGCAGAGACCATCAGTGTGTTGGGACACTAGATGCAAAATGTTGTTGTCGTAAGACCGGCTCAAATACAGACGTCGCGGAGCGTGGGATAGATGGGCAGTGACTCAAGGTCGTGAAATGCCTCGACCATCACTTCGTCGTCAAAGTCGCTGTTGACGCTCGGCACATTTAGATAGTAGCGTTCAAGAATGTCCGATTTGAAAAGGCGGCAGCTGCCACCAACGACCTTAATATACTGTCATCTTTTGCAGGCAGCGCGAGTTTTTTATCCCACATGAAAATTTCCACCGCGACCCCTTGAGATCTGGTGGATCTGGCTAATCCTGGACGACGCGGTTGCCGCTGATCGTTAAAAGTAAGCAACGTTTTTTTGTATTGGACGCGCAACCAATATCAATTGACATCACGTACTCCGCACGAGGAAGCTCGTAGGAAAAAGCGTAGTTAATCAAAACGAACACTGCTTACTTGCTGCCATCAGAGTGGTAAAGCAATTCGATAGCTTCGATGTCAACAGGCCGAGGGTAAGACAATGTCAATTAAGCAAACTCCAAATTAGGCGCGGTGTCGCGGAATCTTGGTATCTCGCTGAAGAAGTGCTCGGAGCGACGTCGAGGTCTCACTCGCATTCGATGCACCGGATTCGACATCGCCCGCACTCGCCTCAAGGAAAGGTATTGGCTTGTGGTGACGATGGTAATGACGCTGCTTTGTGGTGCGTCTCTATGTCAGTGTTCATTGGCATGTCGTGCCGCCTAGATTTATGGACTTGCCGACAATGCGCGCCGCGAGGTCGGCATCGACGTTAACGCCGGCCGAACCACTTGGCGTCGCAGGAGTCAAGACAAAGGGCTGGTTGAAGGCTCAATTTTTAAGTAACATGCTTCGTGATTGCGACACTTACTATGCTGCAATTTTGACTTTATAACGTTGCGTGTAAGATATTGTTTTTAAGTGCCATACACCACCTTCGGTATTCCATTCCTATGCATTATCTTAGTAGTATATTTCTGTGGGTCAAACGCCAAAGCTCTAAGCCAAGATGGCGATGGAGGATGACGCGGCTGCGCTGGCCGCCTCTAGTATTAACCAAGGTGCGCATCTTCGCCTTTATGTCATCTTTATGCTTTTTCTTTCTGTGCGTAGAGCCACGATTTGAAAATCTGAATGCGGTGGTCCCAGAGTGCTCAATGTGCGCTTCTATACTGACGTTTTAATACCCTATTTAGAGCAACTAGTGCACGAGCTAGAGATAAAGTATCTGAATCTTAAGAGCGAATTCTCGCTGGCAGAGAATGAGCGCCAGTCGTTAGTGGGGGACAAGAAGGCAGCATGTAAGCCGCGCGTATCCTTTTAGACATCTCACGAGTCGCATTTTAACAAGAAGCGTCTATTTACTGTAGTGGCAGAAGTTGAGCGCATAACAAAGCTTGCAGCAGAGCGCGATGAGGAAAACCGTCAGTTGAAGCAGCAGCTGCTGCAGTTGACTATGGAGAAGGATGCGCTGAGCTTCAAGCTGCAGACGGCCACATCGTTGGCCGAGCGCCGTCTCTCGGAAGTTGAAGACTTACAGACTACAGTAAGAGAGCAAAATCGTCTACTCGTAGATACTCAACGCCAGGAAATACAGGCACTTGAGCGTGCGGCTCAACAGGAGGCACAGGTGGCACCACTAAATCATGCGCTTACGAGAGCCAAGAAGGAGACAGAAGCGGCCCAGCAGCATTCGCAATGGCTCGAAACACAGCTGAGTGATAAAACCAAGACAATACAGGAGCTGCGATTGGATCTGGCCAAGCTCACACACGAAAAGGAAGAGCTTAAGATCCGCAGCACAGAGGAAATTACCTCAACCAAACGTCAGCTTGAGAGCGCGCGGTTAGCCAATAAAAAGATAGAGAACGCATTGATTAAAAGCAAGGAGGCACTCAAAGAGCTGCAAGCTTCTAAGGTGCACGACGAGGAGGCGCTACAAAACGAATTGAGTGCACAACGCCGTCTCGCGACGCTATACCAGGAGTCGGCAGCTGACGCAACAGCTCGCGTGACGGAATTACAGACGTTGTGTGACTCCTTGCGCCAATCGCTGGCTGACTCTGAACAAGCTTTAGCTCGTGAGACGGAACGCACGAAGGAGCAGGTTGAACATCTATTTCGTGAACAGGCTCTGACGTCCGAGGCTCGTATTCAGGCTTTGCAGGACGACCTAAAGAACGCAGAGCAAAAGATTGAAGAGCTTGAAAAGACCAAGATGATTTCGCTGCAAACGGCTAGTGCTGTAGCTGAGCTATCGTCTGCTGCTGGTGAAGCTCACTTAGCAGCTCATGGGCTGACTCCGAAACAAATGTACGATCGGATCGTCGGACTCGAGGAAATGCTACAAGCAGAACGCAGCGAAAAGGAGAAGCTGCAGCTTTATATGGACCGCATTGTCAAGGAAGTTCAAGAGAAGGCACCAGTGCTGATGGGTCTGCGTCTAGATCACGAGCGAACTGTGGCCAGCCACACACAACTGAGCGAGCGTTTGGAGCAGTGCATGCACGAGTTGACTAAGAGCAAGCATAACGAGCAGCAGGCGCGGAACGAAAAGTCTGCTTTTGAAAAGAAGTGCGAGGCTTTAGCTCAGAGTGTTAATGATCTCTCACGCCAGGTGCAGCACCTGCTTTTCCGTTCGCAGGAACAACATCAGCAAGTTGGCAACTTAGAGGTCGGATCCGAGAATTTGGTCGTCTTTAAGGACGTGAAAGAGTTGCAAGTGCGCAATCAGCAGCTACTCACCGTGATTCGTGAGCTCACCGAGATGAATAAGTTCAAAGCAGGTGATAGATCGAGCAACAGCGTGAGTGACGTCGAATCAACCGACTCATCGGCGCATCTAATTATTACAGGCGACTCGGATGATGAATTTGCTGAAGTCGGAGCATCCGTCGCTATCAAGAAGCGTTTATCTGTGGCGCAAAGAGAGATTCAAGAGTTACGACTTGAGCGTGAGCAGGAGCGGGAGATGATCACCGCGATCGTAAAGCAGCGTGATATGTACCGCGTCTTGTTAGCTCAGTCCGACACAAAATACCTGCATGGAAATGATTTGTCAAGCAGGATTGGATCTCAAGGAAGTTGTGTTCCGGTGGATAATGCTCGCAATTGCAGCGAATCACTTGACGTTATTGAAAGCAGAAAGACTCGTGAGATCCAGATGGAGTTTGAGGATTATAAGAAAGAGAAGCAGGCTAATCTGAGAATGCTGCAGGAAACGTTGGATCAAGAACGCGCAAAGAGTTCGCAGTTTAAGCTTGCACATATGCAAGCTCAGGTGGAAGCGACCTGCACTAAGGAGCGCTACGAAGCTTCCGAGGAGCGCTGCGCCAACGCAGAGAGCGAGCTGGTACAATTGCGGTCCAAGACTGACCAATTAAGCTCTTTGATTCTGCAATATCAGCAAATGTTAGCAAATTCTGAGGCAAAGCTGGAGACTGCAAACTCGCGTCTACAGAGCCTTTCTGTTGAAAAAGAGTCGGCCGTGCATGAGGCAACCTATCTGCGCAAGAATGAGGAGAAAATGTTGCAAGAGATGACAACTTTACGTCTCGACAACACGAATTTGCTTAAGCTGATGGAGTCAACTCGCCGCATGGAGAGTTGCCGCGAGGAGCGCGACCACCGTGAGGTGGAAACATTGTCAAAGAAAGTGAAAAACCTAGAGACAAAACTTCAAGACGCATACGAAACATTTGACTCAAAGGAAGCGCTTTCTGGTGCGCAAGCTCTGGCTGCAGAGAGGGAGAAGCAGGCAGCAGTGACTGAATTGACAAAGTTGAAGGAGGCTCACGGTCGATTGAAAGAGCAGCTTGCGCGATACGAAGAACAAAAGGTAGCTCTGGAAAGCAAGTTGACGTTGCTGGAGAGAGAGACAATCCATTTGCGCGAGCAGCTTCGAAAGGGAGCTAGCGTTGCAGCTAATGAGCGTGTCGCAGCGCTGGAGGTTCAGCTGCGTGACGCTCAACGCGAAGTGCAGGCATCACTTGTATCAAGGAAGACCTTAGCTGAAAGCGTAACCAAGTACAAGGCCCTTGCAGAAGCAAGCGACAAGAACCTGGCAGAGCTATCGAGTGCTAGTGAGAAATGGAAGCGGAGCGAGGCTGAGAAAGTGCTGGAGCTCGAGAAATCTCGTGACCGCTTGACTAACGAGCTGGCCAAAGCTCATGCAGAGCTTCAAGAGCAAACCACGGAGAATCGTGCTTTGCGCGAAGAGATTGACCGAGTTGAGCAGACGCACAAGCGCGCTTCTCTAGAAACTACGGAGAAGCAAACGATGCTGCAGCTTCAAGCCGATAGTGCAGTACAGCAAATGAACAGTGTGCGGGAAGAGATGGTGAAGATGAAACGCGATCTGGAAATCACTCAAGAAAATTATGAGCGCGAACTGCAACATCACGCTGCAGAGGTGGCCAAGTCGTCTTCGTCGCGTCGGGAAATGGAAGAACTTCGCAAGGTTGTTTGCGAACAAAAGGCGACTATTGAAGCACTGAAAATCAAGGTGCAATTAGTTGAAAATGAGTCGAGGCTTGAGATAAAGACGTTGCAGAAGCACCTGGACGACGCCGTTGAAGCCAAAAACGCTGTTGTCGAGCAAAATAAATTGTTACACTCACAGCTAGAGCGCGCCGCGACTCAGGTCCGTCTTGCTTATGAACACGAGATGCTAAACGTAGTTGGCTCTCACCAGGAGGCTGGCGAAGCTGCTGCAGCATATAATGCGCATGACAAGGACATTGACGATCTTAGAAGTGTTGTCGCCTATTTGCGCCGAGAAAGCGAGATTGTCGAGTCAAAGCTCGAAATTTCTCAGCAAGAAGTGCAGCGTGGTCGCACTCAAAATTTTAGTTTAAAAAGTACGATTGAACGCCTTCGGGAAGAGATCAAAGTACTGTCTGATGCAGCAACTGGTGCTGAGAAGCAGATTTCAGCATCTTCTCTTGATGACGAAAAGCGTATGGCCCAGTTGGAGCAGCTGAGTTTGTTGCGCGAAAGCAATGCAACTTTGCGTGACGAAAATCAAAAGAGCTTGGCGAAACTTAAGGAGGCAGAGACAAAGGTGCGCAATCTTGAGACTAGAATTGTGCCTTTGCAGAATGCTGAGACCTCGCTCAAGACTCAAGTGGCATCTCTAGAACAGGAAGTTGAAACGCTTAACATAGCCAACAAACGCTGGAAGCAACGTGTAGATCAACTGGTTGAAAAGTATCAGCAGATTGATCCGGCGGAGCATGACAAGGTCGTATCGGAAAATGAAGCGCTGACAAAAGAGGTAGCCGAATTAAAGACCGAACAAAGCGCTTTAAAGGCTGAGCTAGAGACGCTGCGCTCGAACGGTGGCAAAGAGCTGGAAGAAGAGAAGAAAAAAGTCGAGAACTGGATGAAGCAATACGAGCGTATCAAGGGCTTTGCAAAGAACTGGAAGAACAAGGCTGAGGCGTTGACCAAACAGCTTGCAGAGAAGAGCAAAGAGGCCGACGATCGTGCTAGTGTCGTTGCTATGCTAGAGGAAAAGCTCGTTTCTGTTCAAGCACAAATAAACGCTGTAACGACGGAAAAATCTGCGCTGGAAATGAAGTTGGCAACCTGTGAAGCGGCGAAGCAGGACAGTGCTGCAGCAGCTAGTGGTTTAAGTGCATCGTGGGAGAAAGAGCGCCAGTCCCTAAAAGTACAGTTGGACCTAGAAACCAAGAAGAGCACGCAATTAAAGGACTTTAATGCGCGTCTGATGTCGGGTCTGAAAAACTTAAAGAAGGAGAACAGCGAGCTTAAGGATAATGCTGCTAATGCTCCTCAGTCTGCTGTACCGCAAGATAAGACGCCATTGGCTCCTTTACCCGCGTCACCTCCGCAAGCATCTCCTTCGACGACAACAGCTACACCCCCTACAAAATCAGCTACACTAACCACAAAGCCAGCTGTAGCTATTGCACCTCTATTTTCCTCTCCGAAGCCAATTGCCAAGACCGAGCCGGCGGAAGTGCAGTCAAGCGCTGTCGTTTCTGATGCAAAGTCTGCTATGCCGACCGCTGCAGTTGTCGCCACTTCAGTCGCTCCTACGCCCCCTCTTCCCTCGTCCGTTAACGCAATTGCCTCAACTGCAACTACTGCCGCCATAACAGCGGACATTGCGACTGCCCCAAAATCTACTGTGAATCCATCAGTGCCCGCTTTGATTCAAGCGGCCCCTGCGGTTGCCCTTACATCTGCACCAACAGTGCCTCCACCCCCAGTTGATGTATCTCCAATGGTGATGACAGGAAGCTCTAATGATGAGCCTGCTGCGATGACGGCCGAGGAGCAACTGCGTCAATTTGCGCTACGGTCCATTAAGAAGCAGGTGGGTGCTGCCCGATTGACCCCCTCGAAAATTTCCGTTACTCCTGCTGACGCCGTCGCAGCCAAACCGGCTGCTTCAAGTGAGACGGACTCCACGACAGCATCGGAAACGACTGAACATTTTAAGGTTGGCGCTGGCACGAACTTTGGCGCTTTTGGGTCAGGCGGCCCAAGTGGTCTCGTATTTGGCAAGCCAGGCATATCTCTCCCTATACCCTCGCCGCCATCTCCTGCTGCATCGAACCTGCCACATCTATCACTTGTTGGCGAGAGTGTGCCTCCAGAAGCTTTGCGCCGCAGTCAACGACTTGCGCGATTTAGCGCTGGCGGCGACGCTGAGAGTAGCGCTCCAACCCCTTCAATTAGCGGAAGTAGTGCTCTCACGAAGCGGCCGCCTAGTGGTGCCGTGGAAGACGCTACTCCCGTGCAAAAGATTGCTAAGACGAGTGATAGCCAGACGACAAAGACTACGCCAGCGACGATTAATATCTCAAGTCCGACTACAACGGCCTCAGAGGGGAAGCAAGAAGAAGACACCCCATCTTTGCAAACAAACACGAATGAGTCGCAGCCCCCATCGACGCAGTAGCTGATGAAGTGAAGTAATTTCTTGCTTTGACAGGCTTGTAGGTAAATGCTTATACTTTTGGCTTGGGCCTTACTTATTGATCGCAGCCCAATCAAGATGGCTTATAGTTGGAAAAGTTAATTAAATATGTTGATACTTAATGTCCACAGTTTTTTTAACGTGGACCCAAAAGCTACATAATGGATTTGAGCGAATATTTTATAACGAATTGCTTTGTCTGCTTTGTACATACAAGTGTTCCTTGTGGTCATTACCGTGTACTATCGACGACTAATGTGCAGGTCATCGTTAATTGAGAGTGGGCTCTACATGTGAAATGATTATTCTATGTTGGGAATATTGCAAAAGATTTAAAATCTCACCAGAACGTGATATAGAATGTGTTAAAATCTGGCACATTCGGTATACATGCTTTGTTGGGTAATGTTTTACGTGAACTCATAGGGTCTGACGTATTGTGTGAGTCCAACTCTCATTTGCAAAGGTATTGAAAGAAGATGGATTGCGACTTCGACGTCACGCACTTGCAGAAAGAGATGATCAAGTGGCAAGGAAGCCGTTCCCGGAACAGAAGCATCGTGGTAATGGCTTTTTCAGCATTGTCTTTTTTGCAAAACAGCAAAGTTTTACGAGACGGGCATAATCAGCAATGTACGCGTGCAAAACAGTGGCTAGGCTCAGCCAATATTTCAAGCCCTCAACCAAAGATGATTATAATTACTCGAGATACTTTGACCCCCATTGCTACTTACAAAGCAACTGAGGACTTTAATATCCACCTCAAAAATAATTGTCGTTGGTGAAATTGTTTTACGGGTGCCCATGACCAAAAAAAATGATTTAGGCTGCTATATAGGCCTCCGTTTCCACGATTTCCTCCGGAGCATTTACGGGAATACGTGTTGCCAAAATATGCCCAGGCGAAAAAATGTAATGGCCGAAACAATTGTGTAACCAGACGCTCAAACGGCTCAAGCGATTGATTGTCCTTGTGATATTACCATTTACTCCCATAGCATGCCGCTTGGCTTATACTGTCTTGATGGAATATCTGACTTCCTTGATTTGGAGTTGACAGTGCCCATTCCCAAATTCAGTGCACTGTATAACGTACACCCGAACATATCGTCAAGGAGCTCGTCCTTTCTCGAAACGGGTGTTTGTGGACGTATCCCTACACTGCTCAGATTAAAGTTTGTACGATTTTTATTAATCGTCGATTTCTATTTAGTTTATAAATACTGAAAGTCGAAACTTAACCATGCTAAACTTTGCCATTTTGGCAAAGAAAGCACGAGCAAGCTCGCATAGCTCATAGGGCTGCAGCCACTTCCTCGTGACACAATACTTCGTATCTGGCAATCGATTAATCACACCTCTTACTCCCTTTTTCGTTGAAACACATCTAAGTACTTTTTTTAAAATATACCGATTTTTTTAACGATACTAAGACAAGGCGTAACGTACGCTGTGATGTCCATAGGGATGATTAAATACATCTTCGTCTAGAGCATGAATGTGTTAATATCCACGACGAGAATATCATTTTTTGGAACACTCACTTCCAAGTCACCTCTCTGAAATGTTTGTCGTCAACATTAGCAAAAAATAGTAGTTTTAGGTTTGTAATATTTTATATCTTTGAATGTGCTTACATAGATACAACAATCAGTGAAAAGTCAAAGAAATGTGTTGTTGGGATCTTTTTGTCAAGCACGGGATCGTCCATGATACCCGTAAAGTAATTTCGTATCGAATTTCCATTCCATTCTAGCGGAGCTATATAACCTGCTCTTGGTGGTGTTTTGATGCCCACCTGAGGTCTTACGCCACTGATTGCGGATTGAGGATGCTTGGGAGCTTTGTTATCCGCTCTCGTTAGTACAATGTTACCCACATTTACCTCAACCTTTATAGCGTCTCTGGTTGCCGGTGCTGCTAGCAGAATTTGCTTATCCACTGTCGACAGCTTCAAATACGTCGGCACGTATATCTTTAAGAATTAATTAGCACCATTGGTACTTTTTATAGTCATCCCGAGTTTATACTTGCCCTTACATACATGAAGAGCCGTACACACAACGTGGTTGAGAGCATGACTCACTACCCAGAACTGGCCGGCTGAGTTCAAAGATCGTGCTGTTTTTGCCATGAAACGCAGATAATTAAGTCATATTTGTCCATATCAAGAACAAGAAATGACTCTGTTATGTCGAGATCATTAAATTTTAGACCTAAGTCTAATTTAACTTTGGCACATCTGTATCCGTTTATTAGCCAGTCGAACTGACAGCAATTCAATCCGTTTAAAGGCGTGAAGTTGGCATAATTCGGCTAAATTCAATCATTTCCCTACGTGCGACTTCTTACGACACATCAGAATCTATTCGGGTCTCATACTTTCAGACGATTGCGCGTACAACCGATAGTCTACTGGTGCTAGTACTTTTTGCAAAGCTCTCAAGCTCTCAATGGCTATTTTTATAGTATGTACCCATGGCACACCCATGTTAGACAAGAGTCGATCTCGTCTTCGCTCGACAAACGTCCACCGAGACTAGACCCTAGTCAGGGCTCTAGGGAAAATCCCACCTTGGTATGTTTAGGCCATCTGCGTCATAGCAAATTAGAGAGCTTTTCTATGGATCTAAAGTGTCCCATTCATACTTGTTGCCCACACTCTATAAGGCCGAGTGCGACGCAGAACTACTCCTAATATCGAATGCCATGATGCGTTTCAGAAGCGTAATAGTAAAATTGCAGTTAGCTTCTTCAACCCATAGCAGTCAGAAAGTCCTTAGAGTAGCGTCAACTGTTTATCCGACGTAAAAGCATGGTAATTCTATCCATCGCGGACCTTTGCGATGGTTGCGGTACAGCAGGGAGAAATATTACACCATGTGCTACCAAAAACAAGTACCTTGTACAGACTTCAAAATATCTTTCGGTGAACACCCATCCACTATTCCCTACATTAAGAGGATCGACACAATACCCAAAGACTCACAACTTCACAAAATGTTGCTGATTGTAGTCATAGATTAGGTTTTGTATTCAATACAACAACACTTCATGTGATTTTCTTAGTAGTGAACCATTGATGCACATTCTTGCGTTGCTGATGTCATCTCACTGCACAAGTTATTCACTTGGCTTCTGCGAAGTATACCATCACATCGACGTCACCGGAGCTCAAAGACGGAGAGCCGTGCTAAAGAGTCTGCTTAACGAATCAAAAATACTGTGCATCCGAGCCATTGATGGTATATTCTAATTCTCTGAGTTCGCGAAAGAATGACAGCGCGAGCGCACTCATTATCTTACCAAGATGCAAGAAAGTTGTCTTTCTTTAGATCGAGAGGGCACACCTGCTCCGTTTTGCGTCTACTTACTTGAAAAGGCGTATGACAATTCATCGCCTACAGCATTAAATTGCTTTTCATACCAAAATGGGGTTTCAGTCCTCCCGACCATATAAGAGCCTTCCTTCTTTTCGCGTTTCCTACGACGCCGGACAAAACCATAAAGCGGGATAAAGTGCGTTGTTGAAAGCAAGTGTATAGCCGAGTAAGGTCGTAGACTTATTTTGAATCGGGGTCCTACAATGAAAACCAGAGCACTAAGACGATAGTATATGGCCTGCTCATATTCATTAAAAAGTCCTCTACTTCCTCGTCTGAGCTGCGGCCCAGGACCGAGTGGGTGTCTCGTAGTACAGCGACTTTGTCAGTACCGTGTAGCAAAGCTTATTCTCAACTGCATCGACAATCTCTGTCTGCCACTGAACTCGTTCCCGCCTAGGCATTATCTGCTGCAGGTGTCCACCCGCACCAGAGTTTGGCTTCCATACCACAAGAAAACGCACATATGCATACCAATGCACAGTACTTAACAAACTTCGTCGAAAGCAGCGATAACTCCAATAGGCGGACCAATCACCATTACAAGCTCTACCGGAACGTCTAGCGACATCTTCCACCACATTTTACAACGTAGAGACAGCAAGAATTGACGTCTGTAAAAGTAGTGACGTAAAATTTCAATCGTTGCAAAATTACAATTATTCTTTTCTACTTACAAGACAAACTGATCCCATTCTAATAGATATAGCTAACTGCTATTGCATAGCCTGGGTGTCGAAGCTATGAATCAAACTTTACACCCTTTGGTACTGTTTTCTTCAAAAACATTTAAGAAAGAATTCAAACTGGGCGATGACATAGCTCAGGTAGGTGCATACTAACTTTGCAATTCCTTCACGGCACGTCTTTGTCACTGATTGCGAGCTTGCCCTATCGAAAGCGTTGTCCCTTGTTACCCGACTCAAGAGCCTCTCTGTGCCCAGAAAAACTATTTTTGACGAGCTGCGACCTTCTTCCCGAATCAGCAAATCTTTTCAGCGACCATAACATCATAGGCCAAGCTTGCCGATGCTAAAACTGAAGAGTCAGGTTGACGAGGTCCGGACGTTGGTGTCGGCAAGAGAGATGCAATACCTTTCCACAACTTGGCTCACCCACAAAGAGCGGTTTGTTACAGCGTATGCAGCAAACGCTCGCGTTAAAAGCGCCCATGCGGCATATGAAAGTGCCCTGGTGGACGTGCGGTACGACATCATGTTTATCACAGGGAAAAAGGCCGTGAGAGGCGTACAAGCTACATATAAACAGTATCTGCGCCGTAAGTACTTGCCGGATGATGATACTGGATGCCATGGGTTTTGCAGATCGAACATGGGGCACCCTTGTCAACATAAATTCCGAGACCTTGCAGATTTCTGATTTTGACGACCATTGGTGATTTGTTGCTCCGGCTCCAAGGTTGGCAATTGTTTTCGAAGCGCCGCTGATCTAGATGGACGAGCTGCTTCCAAAGTTAGGCGAGTGCTACGCCAACGAACCGTCTGCAGACCGAAGACACACGATGCGAGCGGCTGTTGAAGCGATCCTGACCATGCCGAATATCGATGAATCAGTCAGGGCCGTGGAGGGCCTTTCAGCTCCACTTAAAGGCTGTCATCGGGCTTTGAGCACGTGTAAGTCGCGGTAGCATCACCGAGACAGGCGATAACACGTGCATTATGCAGAGCAGCATATTGAAAACTTGCCCAGAACGGCCATACCCGCAAGACGTGATTTCATCTCCAATTGAAGATCTTTGGATGATATTAATTACGGGCTTTAGAATTCGAATGTATGATTGGACAATTTTTTTTGTAAAGGAGTGTAGGTAATCGAAATTAGTGATCAATCAAGGGGTGATGCAAGTGATGTGTAGCTAGTGGCCTTTTTGGAGGTAATGTAAATTAACCGCAAATAGAAAAAGAGGCGATGGCTATTTAATGAAAAAGTGATGTAATTATTAATTCTCTAGAATAAATGTACTTCTTTGCCTTGCGTAGTTTATGTCTACTTTTTGGGACAAATATGCGCCTTTTCGCGCCATTGTGAAATTGAATAACCTTAGAAATAAATATTAAGGGTGCGGTAAACCGACAGTGAATTCAGAATATAGACGGACAAACTCGAGTACAAGACCTATATATATGTGTCAAGGTTATTTAGTCACAGGTCCAAAACATTCTTGCCTAGTACGATCATAATGACATAGGTTACTACTTCTTCAACACTTGAACGCCTCGCGTGCTCTTGTCCCACCGACGCGTCTCAAAGACATAGTCTTTACTGTCGAGCACATGATCCACAGCCTTCGCAACATCCCAGATAATTCGGCACCGCCCGCGATCAACGTGATCCAGCTCCACAATCACATCAAAAATCGGAGTCCCCGCACGCTGAGTCTGTAGCTTTCCCGCACTTGACATCTTTGCCTCCTTATCACCCAAAGTAACCTGCTGCGAACCCCCAATCGAACCTTTCAAATCCGGATTCTTAATCAAAGCTCGCAAGTTGCCATGCGCGCTTGCAATCATTCGTGGACCACGCTGTCGCACTGTCGATGCTGCCAATACCTCCGCCTTTCGCCCAATTTCGTCTACAATTAAGGTTTCGACCGTGTGATTCTGCACGCACTCGACCATGACCCTAGCTTGTGCCTCCAGAGATGGCACCATCATGCGACGAGCCCACCCCACACACGCATGCGGTACCAATCCGTCGCCACCAATCTCGTTAGACGTGTCAATTATGCACAGTTCTCCATAGTTTCCGACACGCTTCGGGCCACGTCTCGAATGAGTGTAGTCTTCCCACTTCCAGAGTGACCCAAGACAAGCACAGATTTGTTAGCATGTAAATCACTCAATAACAGGTCTGTCAATACACACGCGACATTGCGCAGTGCTCGACCAACGCGCATCGTTAGTGCGTAAATTTCGTCAGTTTTGCTTCTCATGACTGAAATGCGGTGCAATTGTCCATTAATGCCCACTCGATTGTCGCCTCCAATGCGCATTTCACCTCCTAAATTCTCAATGATCTCATCAATCGTCTCTTTTGAGACATCACTCGTGTCGTCGCCAAGCGAAATACGCTGCCGCTTACCAATGTAGACAAAGGGAGTTTTGCCCAAGTCGACACAAATATCAACTAGTCGATAATGGTAATTGTCAATCTCACAAATGGCGTTGCGATACGAAGATGGAAGAAGGTTACGTAGCGAATCGAGCTCGCACTCAAGTTCCAATTGAAAAGGTTCAATGACTGACGCGCCACTGGTGCTCGAAGTGAGGGATTCAAGACTACGCGGCTGGTTGTCAGCATCTGAGTCAAACCAAATTGCAGAATTGCCTTGATTAATGACAGCCAATTCCCATCGAGTTCTTGTCCCCACTGCACACGCCGTTTTCAGCTTAAGCTTGCACTTCATTTTTGAGTAGCACGTGGCGTAAAGCTTTGCAGACTCTACCATCGAGCGTTGCAGCTTTTCAGACAACTTGCAAGCTCCATTGACGTTCACTCGATTTATTTGCGCTTGAAACGAGTGCGTGCTTTGTGTGAGTCCCGTCGCTACTTCTCGAGAGCACGCGGTTGCGATTTGAAGCATATCTGCAGTCAACTCGGTTGTATCCACTGTAGATTCGTACAAAAGCTGTAGGTCGACGCATTGAACGAGATTGACATCTTGCAACCCATATTTATAAAGCCAATACGCAACCTGGTGGACACTGTGCATTACTTTAAAAACTAACCGATCACTGAGCAACGCCTTAAGTCCAGTAATAATTCGAGGCTTGGAAAGCGACGCTAACTCGAGCACCAATGCATGCTCACTAGGTACATCACTAAAAATCGCAATCGCCACAATTTGCTCCCGTTCCTTTTGAATAGCATCTGAACGAGACTGAGGCGCAAACTGAAAGTGAATACCGACGATTTTCGCCCCTGGAAGAGCAAATGAACTGTTGTTGGTGTCGAGAAAAATCTGCAGCTCGGCCTCTTTCGCAATAACTGTCATTGGTGTCGCCACTGCCAATGCGATAGAACTCGCTGCAGAAGGTTTTGGCTCGTGCTTTTTTCGCTTGATCTGGATAACGGTTTTTTGTCCTACAGTCGCCATACTGTATACAAGTTCCCCAGTTGGAAAGTGAATCCCCACAGTAGGCTTTTTCCAGCTGAGTCACTTTATGTCATGGATCCATTGGTCCCAACCGTTATCTGACATCCACTCTTAGTCAAAAAAGCTGAGAGAACTATGAATCGCTCACCTTGTCTTGAGTTCTCTGATAAAAATGAGTTTGCAAAATGGGTGGTTCAACAGGCAAATTCCTCTTGCGTACTTTGCCGTGGCGATGTCAAATTGTATCGAGAAGAGATTTTGAAGTTTGCGGGGCGATGGCCCACGGATGCTTTTAAAAGACTCGACGAGACTTGCCGAAATAGCATGACAACGGCTTATGAACACCGCAAATTAAACTTAACGGGGAAAATATCGAGCTTGCGAGCGCAACTCGCATCGATTACCGACGCGCTATTTTCTGTCAGCGCTCAAAGTAAATCCGGCAAGCGCTATGCAGCTGTTCAGACGCTCCGAGAATTTGTTGATGAGCTGGAGCAAGACAGTGACTTGTGGGCTCATATTGATTCACCAACTAAGTTTGCGTTGGTCCTTCCACTGCGCAAGAAGCACGAGATGCAGCAACTTATGCGTCTATTAGGACAAAACGTCAAAATGGTTTGGTGCGACACCATTGAGCGTGTGTTTCAACTGATGCAAGATAATCTTGAAGCTTCAAAGTATGACAATAGTTCGCACGCACTTGTCCGTGATCAAGTGATTGCTAAAGAGTTTCAAGCTCTATTGAAACACTGGAGCTGCCGCAGCGCGGTACGTCATTTAAAAATTTCTTCCGAGAGCAGAAGCGGAAAAGTATTTTGCGAAGTAGAGGAGACGTCCGCAAAGGTGAAATCACCACAATTCACACGAGATCGACCCGCAATTATAAACCCACTAAATCGAGAAAGTAATGCGTCATTTAGTAGGCCATTCGAAAGAATCGTTCCCACCACGTGCCGCCATTGTGGTGCAAGTGGAGAGCACTGGACGCTTGATTGTCCTCATTCCACTTTGAACACTGCAAATTCCACGAACGAAAATTCTCGTGGTAATGAATGGTACCAAGCACCATATCGCTCGATTAGCGAATTGCGTCGATGGTTTGATTGCGATGAGGACGACGAGTGAAAGTCAAAAATGCAGCTTTGTTGTATGTATCTGTCTATTTAAGTTGTATCCGACTTCTTTTTTAATAAGCGAGTGATGAAGAGACACTTAACATTGTTTTGTAAAAGTCAATAATGGTCAAACGCCACGCCCTTGATCTGAATGTGCTCAACGAGCGCCCAATCAAGCAAAATTCTCACATCCCACAAGCGTCACGACAAAGTCTAACACGTTACAAAGTGGTTGACACCCTCGTCAGCGATGAACCTCAACATTATTTCACTCAAAAGAAGCGAAACGTGAGTGGTGTCCCTTTTCAAGGCAAGAAACTAATACAGTTTGAGACTTGGGTTAAAGCCCCGATTGGAAACCCTGTAGTGGTCGATGCAGGAGCTGCACAACGTGGACCGGATGACGATTTCTTCATGCTTCGAGACAAGCGCAAGTTTGCTCATTCGCCAGTTTTTCCAGTCGAAGAGACGAGTACGAGACACTCAAAACGTCCGCGGCCGTTCTACCACATTTCTATGCAAAAGTCTGTACGATATATGGACGCCATGATCACGGACAAGTTGACTCGAGATGCTGTTGTTTCGTTACCGCAAATCCAGAGCCCCAAAAGCCAAGATAGAGTTATTATGGAGCAGTTGTTGGCAGATTGCAAAGGGTAAATTCTACAACGGTTATATGGTTTGATCGGTTCGTATGAGCTCATAAATCAATGCTTATTGCTTAATAGGACCTCTAGTGTTGAAGCGACTGCACCTGAACAGCAAGATAATCAACATTCTGGTCGACTCACGATCACCAGCGACAACGCTTGCCTCCCAGATCAGCTTTTTTACGAGCTTAATTCGTTTAAACCTTTAGAGAATATCGATCTGAGTGACTGGACTCCATTTTGCATACAGGATGGTCCAGTGCTTCGGGAAATGGCGTTTAAACTCTCTAGAGAATGCACGGCACTGGATTTGAGTGGTCTCGTTTCACTCACACGGGCTAAAGGTGCGCGCTACTAAACAAAATTTGGATGCTTCAGTCCTCATAATGTTTGTGTTTTACAGACTTTATCTTGTTGCTTGAACATTGCCCAAAGCTGCAGCGTCTCGTCTTAGATAAGTTTGTAAACATACCGGTGAGTACCGAGAGCTTGACGTCACTGTTAGTAACTCAAGCTACATTTTACGCGATGCAGCTGTATGGCATTGTAGAAATCAGCTTTCCATGCCATAGCACGACAATGCGAACTACTGAGCGAATTGTCATTGAGTGAAAGTGTGGTTGTGACGGATGATCTTGTTGGAGCAGTCGGTGAAGCTTTTACGAGATTGTTGAGCTTAAATTTGAAAAAGTGCGAGCACGTGACCGACTTGGGCGTGTTGCAGCTGCTTAAAAAGGCGAATCATTTAGAACGAATACGTCTCGATTACTGTCGTTATATTTCAGACGCAGCATTGATACCATTGATGAAGACATGGGGAGCAAAATTAAAGACTCTTTCTATCCGCCACTGCCATAGAGTTACTGACGCCAGTTTAAAAAAATTGTTCTTGAGCGGCCCTCGACGACTTGAAGAGCTTAATGTTAGCTGTTGCGTCAATATTACGGACGATTCGTTTAAATATCTTTGCTCCAGTGACTTGGGTCATCGACCAGTCAGCACGTATCTTAAAATAATCAAACTAGACATTTCTGGGTGCAGCTTGCTGACCAATCTAAGCTGTTCATGGATCGCGACGGCGTGTCCATTCCTGCAAAGCTTAAAGGCTTCGAACTGTCTAAAACTCACTGACAAGGGGCTACTTGCTTTAGCCGGACTATTAAAACTTGAGAAGCTCAATCTCTCAGGCTGCGTGGGCTTTACAGATTCCGGCTTTGACACATTTTTTCGCACTGATGGCATTAATGCATACGCCGGTAAAATGTCTGACGTCCCTGTCTCCAACAAATTTAAGCCACTTAAGCGTCTAACGCTGTCCAATAATCTTAACATTGGAGAAAAAGCACTACTCGCAGTGCTTGGCACATGCTCACGAACATTGGCAGCACTTAGTATCTCCAAAGCTGGTGTCATTCCTGCCTCGATTCTCGTGGTACTCGGCAAGTCTGCTCGGTTTTTAACTAAGCTGCGGCTTGCTGGACAGGTGCACGTATCAAGAGCTTTACTGACAAATTTGGCGAGCCACAATAAGGTTTTACGAGTGCTTGACCTTCGAGACTGTGCGAATGTCGATGACCTCGCACTTTACTCTCTCGTGGTCATGAAATCTTTGAAAAAACTCTGCCTTTCCGGTTGTACTGAGCTCACAAGTCGCGGGTTGCAGAGTCTTCCAGTGAACCTTATCCACCTCGAGCTTCAGTATCACCCACGATACAAGCTTAATGAAGCATGTTGTCGTATGCTCGCTAGTCAACTGCGTTACTTAGAGGTGGTGGATTTTTCGTTAAGTGAAGGCATTGACCCTGCTGGACTAGCACATATCTGGACTAAATGTTTATATTTACGTCATCTTAATGTGTTTGGTTGCCCATCGATTCAATTTGCAGACCTGAACCATTTACTGCAATGTCGTTATGATAATCCGTTCGGGCTCGAAGTTATTGTTGATCATGAAGCAAAGTTTAAAGGAATTGCAGCCTCAGATCCTAGTGCAGCAATAAAAGCTCAGAACAGAAAGAGAGCGATTGAGTATTCAATCAAATGTGTTAAGCTAGCTACAATCCTTCAAGCTCGTTTTCGAGCCCGAATTCGAGCTCGTGAGCAACAGATTGAGATTAACGAGCGCGAGTGGAACCAATTTTGCGCTGCGCTGGATATCCAGCGCCATTTCCGTGGCTATCGATGTCGAATAGCATATGCTATCACCCGACAAAAGGTCCGTTTTGCCGTCATGTTGATGCAGTACCGTTGGCGAAAGCGACGACATGAGCAACAAATGCGCACGGCACTGAGGTACTGGGCAAGTCGGTCCAAGCTCAAGATATTAACAGCGTGGAAGTTGCTGCATTTGGAGGCACAACGCGTTGAAAAACGTAGTTTAGCCGCATGCAATGCTGCAAAGGCACTTTTGTTTTGGGGTCAGCGAAGATTACCAGTAATGTTTACTGCTTGGAAAAAGTTTGTGCAACGCAAACGACAGTGTGCAAGGGAAGCTCTGGCATCCTGGAAACGCCAAATACTGCCTCGCATCATTCAGACTTGGAAGACATTAACAAAAGAGAAGGAAAGGCGTCGATTATTGGTGGCTAAAATCTTCTTAAACACAGTCCCACTTCGAGCTCATAATTCGACACCGCAACTGGAAGGCAGAGTACGTTTTTAAAGCTCAACCTACTCAATAATTTTATACTTACGCTCAACGCACAATAGACTCGTGCAAATATGGCTAGTAAGCGCATGGTTTGGCGTTTTTGGCTAAATTTTGTGCGGGAGCAAAAGGTTTTTCTGTTTAAGGCAATGGCGTCCATCGTCTGTGGGGTAAATATCATTTTTCCTATGTCAATGTGTCTCTGTTTTCGCCTAACTTTAGCTTCGTGTAATTGTAAACAGAGCCTAACGCACTGGTCCTTTCGCCAGTGGCGTCAAAACGCGCAGCGTAAGCGTCAGCTTCAAGACAAGTATCGGCGATTAGCAAGAAAGGTGTGGCATCGAGACAAGCTGCTGGGATGGAATGCGTGGCTGGATTTTGTACAGGGTCAGCGAGCCAAACGACAAGCTTTAGCGAAATTTTCTAGCAGTATCGTGGCCAAATGCTGGTTTCGTTGGCATCAATATCACGAGCATCTGGTGACACTTCGACATGTGTCCGGGTGTGTTGCAGCACGACGTCGAAGGCTGGAGACTATGAGAGCCTTAGATACATGGTACGAATACTCTCGAGAACAGATCGAATTGCGCAACCGAAAGCGTCGAGCTTTGGCCTTTTTGAGAAACGGGTTACAGATCCGCGTTTTGACGGCGTGGGTAGCTCACACGGCGTATGTCAAGCACTGTCGAGAACGTGTGCGAACTATGATGACGAATCTGCAACTGACGTTTACGTTTACAGCTTGGATCAAGCAGGTCCGTGAATTGCAACATGCGCGTCGAATGGTAACGAGACTCCAAGCGTATTGGCGAGGTGTCTTTACTCGACGGCAGGTGGAAAATCATTACTTGTACATGGTCTGGGCCTCTGTGTTAATCCAAAACGCCTGGCGTGGACGATTGGGCCGAGCGTTGCTTCTTGCTGCAACCCGAAAAAAGCGACTACGGGAATATTTACGAGCAGAACAGGAGGGAGAAGCGATGGCCATTGAGGAAGCTGAGACGCAACAGGTGGAACTCCAGTTGCATATGGCCATTGTTCTACAGCGTCGATGGCGTGGAGTAGCTTCGCGGCATTTATACGATGAGATGCGACGAGTAAAGTACATTTTTACAAAGCAACAAGAAGCAGAACAACAGGAGCTTGTTCGTGCCGAAGCAAGACGTAGACAAAACGAACGTCAACTTTTTGAGCGCACGAAACACCTGGCAGCCATTACAATTCAGCGCCATATCCGCGGGTATTTGGCACGCCGCTGGTTTAGATCGCAGAGAGAAGTGCTGGTTCAGATTCGCTGTGCTTTGCGTTTGCAGGCCATGTATCGAGGACGCATTGCTCGTAGACGCACGGCTGCACTTCGACGGAGCTACATTACGCGCATGGAAGTTTTGACACGACGAGCGGTTGAAGGAAAATTGCTCCGTACTCTTGGGGCTTCAAATCGTCCGACACAGCGTGCTTTGCGCAGTTTTCTTTCGTTCTTTGGACTTGACCCAGCCACCTTTCTTATGGACGTCCGTTCAGTGTTTCGTGAAGTCCAACAAGATTTTGATGAGCTGCGACTGTTTTTTCACGTTATCAAGAAAAAAGTGGATGCCAATGCCGCAAAGCAGCTGGAGGATCAGGAAGTTAAGAGTACAGGGCAGCTTCGGCGTCAAACATTAAAACTGACACGCTTGCAGAGCAAGTCAAAGGCTGCCAAACGATATCTCGGTGACTTTGAGCGCTTAATAGCTAGCTCTGCAGATGATAAACGTCACCATCACGAGCGCGTAGACCGAGGCAGTGCTGTCAGAATTGTGCTACCTGGTCACCCACGCTGTGGTGAGACGGCATTTGTCTTGAGTCTGTTAGAAGGTGTGGCGCAAGTTAAGATGGATCTAGATGGTGAATTAGAGTTCTTGCCGTTGTCGATCCCAGCGACTAAGGTTGAGCTTGAAAAACGTGTTTTACACCGTGTACCGGAGCTGGCATTCTCTGCTGCGTACGCGCTTAACGTCGCTGGATCGAATAGAAAGATTAGTGCAAAATGGCGGCAAGAGCTCGCTGCGTACGCTGCTTCCATTGCGCAAGAGTCTAAACGCTTTTGTGCAGCTCGTGTCATCCAGTGTATGGCCCGCGTCTATATTGCTCGTTTGCAGTACCAGCGAGAATTGGAAATTCAAGGGGTGAATGCTGCGAGACGGCAACAAAGTCTTCTTCGTGTGTTGCAAACCTTTCGCTGTGCGAATACTCGTGTAGCTCGAATGCTTGTGCTGCTTCGACTCGTCCGCCCAATGGATGTACCCCACGGGCTTCCCGACCAACCGCTTGGCATCCAGAAAGTTCTAAATCGCTTTCAGCGGACCATCGCTCGACGTCGCGAAGTAGAGCAACTTTTAATGCGGCTTTTCCCATTAGATAACAAAGATCAAGCGCAAAACGGACCCATGCTTCTTTCGAGGCCGTACACCCGTTTAATGGATCGATTGTTTCTTTGTCCTTTGCGTTGGGTGCAACAGGCTCCAACGGTGAAGAGCGCTAAGCAACAAGCAAACCGCGGACAGGCGGAAGTGGCAGCTTTAATTGGCAATGCAGAGTTTGTCAATTCTTTCAAAGAGAAGCATACGACAGCTCGTGAACATTTCTTTCCTCAGCTTGCAAAGTCCACCTTTTGTCCTAGTGAAGGCTGGGCACTTGTTCACGGAGTCTTTCAAAAGCGCCAGGTAGCCGCCTGGACTATTGACGACTATGTCAAGGAGAAGCCGCTGAAGTTTCATTGGGCCAATGTCCCACATGGCTGGGGTGTAGCCCATTTCTTGACTGGTCAAGCACATTTTGGAAAGACTGTCAGAGAAGCTGCATCAGTTGCGAACACCAGAGGTGCTTTCAAGGGGAATTGGTTTGAGCGTAACTCGGTCGAAGCTCGATATAAGAGTTTGCAGATTGTCAAGGCGCTTAAAGCCCAAGAGCGGGAAGAGATACTGGAGGCCCAACTATTGGAACGCCAGGGTGTATACAATTTGAAGCGCACACGTGAAGGTCCTCGAGGATACGCAAAGCGACATCAGAAGCTCAGTAGGCTCGAAGAGACTGCAATCGATTTGTTTGCTCGATATGAACACGAAATTACTTGGCGAGAAAGTGAAGAAGCTCGAATACTACAAGAGGAAGCTCGTGGGAAGGCACAGGTCAGCAAAGAGGAAGCAGAATTGCTACTTCAAGGCCATGCGCTTCATGTCTTGCAACAGCAGAAACCGGATGTTGTGGTCGACGTGCAGCTTGTGGCGACGCAAAAAACTCCTTTGGAATTTTTGAAAGCTGATTGTTTTATAGAGGTGGAGCTGGACGACGGGAATTGGTACGAAGCACGAGTGGAAGCGGTTGACCCGTACGATACTTGCACCGCAGACGTGTTTTACATCGAGGATGGCAAGCATGATACTATTCGGCTAGTAGAGACAGAGGAGATTGACGAAACCTTGCATGATCATAGCAAACTTACACTCACCGAGATCGCTGTCGCTGCTCAGCAGAAAGCAGCTATAGCTGCGATACCATTTCGAAAATGGCGAGCAGGGAAAGCTGTTGATGTGGCTTGGGATGCTCCACTGGACAATGGTGCAGCAATAATTCAGTACATTGTCGAATGGAAAGACGAGAGTGGCGACCAAGCTCTTGCAGGCAAAACAATTGTGTCAAGTAGCAATGACTCGATCAATTATCAACACATCGCGGATTCTGGAGAACAGGCAGACCGTGATGAAGCTTTGGAAGCCACGAAAGAGCATTTCACAACAGCACCAACGGCAACGACGCTATGGCCAATACTCTCACAGTGGGCGCAAACCATGTGCATTCGCGTCGCAGCTCAGAACATTCAGGGCGTAGGTCTTGCTAGTATGTATACAAAAATGCCTTTAAATTTGACAGAAGTGAGCTACGTGACTGCAGTACGACTGCAGCGACCCCGTCTTGACACAACCTTGATAGAAAAAAGAGAGCTGGTCGACATGAGTCGCGAGGATACTGCAGCTCAGCAACTACGAGAACAATTGACGTGTACAGTGTGTCAGAAGACGGGGTTTTGCTCCATTGCAGAGGTCGGAGAACACATTTGTCGAACTCATGCAGTTCCTCTTATTTGTCCATTTGCTTCTTGTGCTCACGTTCTTGCTACAAAGCTAGCACTTCGCTACCACCTTTTAAATTCTACAGTGAATCATCTGAAGCCTGAAGAGAAAGCAAATGCCTACTTTGCCGAAGTTTTCCAGCTCTCAAGACAGTACTGCTTTCGCAAACCTCGTCGGCATGCTATCCCAGGATGTGCTCCGATTTCTCGCCACGCGTCGTATGCTCCACCACGAGATGAATACGGACGTGTGGAAAGAAAGCAAGCACAAATTAACGAAGAAGTTTACGTGGAAGAAAAGCTTCAAGATGCTAAGCGTGTGTGGCTGGCTCGCGGCCGAAGTGTTCAAGAAAAAAACTTAGCCAAGCGTGAATTGTTGGAGCGGCGCGACCATGAAATTCAAGTGAAGAAACCGTCACCACTATTTGGTGTCGACTATGAGTCTCCCGATGTGAATGTAGCTCAGCGCAATGCTGTCTTGGAAGTCATTTACTTGCTGGAACAGGATCTGGAGGTTTTTCGAGAGGAGACGAATGCGCAGCTGGACGTGTTGCGTCACGAGCAAGATGAATTGCAGGAATTTGTTGCGCTTAAGACGAAACGCATCAAAGATAGTGGCAGTGAGGAATGGCAGAAGCAAGCGCTTAAACGAGAAAGGAAGAAAGCAGATACATCCTTGGCCCAGGTTCAAAAGAAGATGGCAACGTTGGTTGCGTCGTCCCTAGAACGGATCACGACGATGGAGAAAGAGCTTGAGCGGTTAAGGGCGATTGAAAAAGCTATCGTTACATTTACTCATCAACTTATACGGACGCAGCGACTGCGTGCTCTTGTACAAGAAATTCACAAACAGGGCTCTGATGTATTTGAAAAACATCGTATCCTTCTGGACCAGTATCAAGACGATGTGCGCAAGTTGTTGTTACGTATGGATCGTGAAGTGGAGGAGTTAAATGCCTGGGATGCAATGGTGAAGGCACGGAAAAAACATCTTGAAAGTATGCAAACGGAACTAAAGCATCTGCAACTAACGCATCTGGCAGAGCGGCAAAAGTTACGACAGCAACGCGATGAAGACGACGAGACTTTCTTACTGACAAAACTGCGGCAAGAGCAGGCGCGGATTGTGCACCATCGGGAACTTGCTCAGAAAAGCGCAATGGCTCAGAGTGCCATGACACGAACAGAGTTGACCATGGCCAGCGCAAAGGCCACTCGTGTTGATGATGCTCTTGACGAGGAGCTGAAGATGCCGTTGCATTCGCTTCAGATCTCAAATCATGATTTGGTGCTACACGATCGGTTTTTAAATGGTAAAGCAGCTGCGTACGTTGACACTGAACAGCAACCAGGCATTAAAGACGCTACACAGTCTCGTGGTTTTCTAAATGACACGGCTTCACCTGGTCAAGCAATTGTAGAATTGAAGCCTATTTCTAAAGTAAACGTCGCTGTTATTCAAAATACAAGGGAATCAATTGCCGAGCCGACAAGTTGGCAACAAACACGCATGGTGAAGAAGCTCAAGCATTGTGAAGTGCCTCATACGTACGTTCGTTTGGAGTGTTTGTTTCAGGATGGCTGGATTCAAGGCCACGTAGTTATTGAGTACAATGATGGTTCCATCTATGAAGGACCGTGGGTTGAAGATGCCACTGCCAGTGGCTCTAAGCCCAACATTTCCAGTGCTGGGGCTGACACTCACCCATCGCGTAAAACGCGTAAGCCAACAAACAAACACTGGGGAAAGTTCACTTGTCACGACGGCACCATATGGGAAGGCGAAAGCGTAGATAACTTCTTTTCTCCTTTCACTGCCAGTGGTTCCGATTTTCGTGTGACATCGTGTCCTGCGACTCATATCTATGAAGGTACTATTCGGCGCGGCCAGTTCCATGGATTAGGCGTGCTGCATCTACAGATGGCATTCACCCGTGGCGAGTACGTCGGGGAGTGGAAAGATGGCAAACGCCACGGCTATGGGATCGAACGGATGGAGAGCGGGGAAATGTACGAAGGCTATTGGGAACACGATCGTCATCATGGCGCTGGTGAAGAAATTCTATCGGATAATTCTCGCTACGATGGTACCTTTTGTCGTGGTCTCTGGCACGGACATGGCGTTCGTGTCCTTGCGAATGGCGATCGCATCTCGGGTGACTTTCGCGACGGCTTTATTGACGGATCTGGGACTATGAAGTTTGCAGACGGACGTCAATATACTGGTGCAATGCAGCGTTCACGAAGACATGGACATGGTATTCTCGTGTTTCCAAATGGTGACAGGTACGAAGGTCCCTTTCAAAATGACGAAATGCATGGCGAAGGTTTATTTATTACTCGGAGTGCTGACGGTGATGCCAATCCGAATGAAAAAAATAAGCCATTGGAACGAACAGGGAGGTGGGAAGCAGGCGAACACAAGGCGTGGGTAAGCAAATCGAGCTCGAAACTGGCAACAAGTACATTTGTGGAGCACTTTGGTGTTCTGGAACGCAATGATAGTACTGGCGCAGTGGAGCTTAACCTACTTATTGAAAAATTTCGTACGCCATACGCTATTATGGTAGCGCGAAAGCTGCCAACGTTACCGGAACGTGTTGATCGAGACGATGCGTTTGTTAAAGCAATCGTGCGTTTGCTCGCAAAAACTCAAAATGTTGTCGTTGGTGTAGAAGTGTATGAAAAAACTTTAAACGAGCACGCAGCCGTCGCAAAAGCGATCGATGAGCAGGGTCTAGGATTGGAGAAACTGCGAAATGAGCAGGAAATTTGCGCTCGTACATTGCGAGAAGCAAAATCACGTAGCGCAACGTTGGCCGTTGAAATAAGCGAAGGTGAAGCTCAGGAAGAATGTATGCAGCTGAAAGTTGAGCAATTTTGGAAACAAGATCGGCAGCAACTTGAACGCAAATATCGAGAATCTGTTGATGGACTGCACGAATTAAACTCGACGGACTGGTACCGTCTTCGAACAGCAAAGCTCGACGACACGTTCATGTCGCTTTTGAAAGCTTTTTGTGTGCTTCTTAACTTTACATCCAACTTCCAATTAGAGCTCGAGGAGAAAGAGAGACATAAAAATTTGATCAAGAACAAGAAGCGTAAACGGCAGTCGAGTGACAAAGCAGCTAAGACACCATTGGAACCCGAGAAATTTCCGTCGCGTCAGGATGTGTTACGTTTGCTGTCCAACAGTGCTGAGAACGTCGTGCTAGGCGATCGAGAAGGTTTAATTCACAAATATGCAGTCAAAGCCTTGTACGTTCTGCCACTTTTTGATGCTTACTCGTTTGCAGAAGGAATTCGACGAGATCGTTTGCTCTCGCTCACTCACGTGATCCACCACCCGCGTCTCCGCCCAAACAACTTTCAATTGTACAACATATCACCAGCTCTTGCAGCGACGTGCGTCTGGGTGCGTGCTGCGTATAATTACGCTTCTAGGGCGGCTGAGATTGCCCCAACCGTGCAGCGCGTAAATTCTCAGCGTCTAATATTACTAAGATTGCGACAAGAAGTAGCGGCTGCACGAGTTTGTGAGGAGCACGCCGCGAAAGCAAATGAAGATGCTCGTGCCAAGTATCAGGTGGCACGGGAGAGAATGACGAAGATACAAGAGACTTGTGCGAATTTACGCAAGGTGTTGGATGATCTGGATGCACTCGATCGTGCCGAGAGTGAACCCATGATTAAACAACATATTTCACGTTCTCAACCAGATCTTGAGTCAACTTTAGCTATTAGATCGGATACAGATCTAAGTAAGCAGGAGCGGACATTAGTGGATGTCAATGAAGATTCTGCAGCTCATGTAACAAAAGAGACTGTGCTGGCAAAGATTCTATCCAACTCGTACCTGGCTCAAGAGTTTAATTTGCTCAAGCTTGAGGTTCACAAGGTCGTGAGCCGTTATGAGGGCGGCAAAGTACCATTGAACGAGTTTACTGTAGCGTACGAAAAGTCGATGCACAAGTCTATTGAACCTGCCACATTTCAGGTCAAGAAGTTGCGTACTTTGCTCGGTCTCTTAGAAGATGTGGTAGTGATTGTACCGCCTCAGCGAGAAGGGGAAGTTGAGACTGTGCAACTTGCTCCCGAAGTACTGAGCAGTGAGGACGAATCCGACTCGGATGACACTACATTTAAGCCTAACCGAGTGCACTATCCTGCTCCTCCTCGTCTGGCTTTCTTTTGTCGAACGTGTCCAGGTTTAAGCTTTGCCACAGAAGGTGAACTTCGCACACATGAGGCTACGAAATGGCACAATTGGAACCTTGTGGCTCAGCGAGAAGGTCAAAAAGCGCAAAAGTGGACAGTAGCGTCATCATGCTGGAGTGAAGTCTACGATGCTGAATCCGGTCAAGTGTGTTACTACAATCGCATGACCCAGCAGGTTGTTGGAGCCGCCGATGGCCCTCCATTGGAGATGCAAGCGGACGATATTTTACTTGGATTGCTGGCTGATCGAGCACCAGAGATGGAAACAGTAGAGATTGAAGATCCGTGGGAAGAAGTGGCCGACGAAGCTGGTGCCGTCTACTTTTACAATAAATTATCGGGCGAAACAAGCTGGACGCGTCCGAAAATTCAATAACGTGAACAAACTTTCTTTCTTTGATTGACACAACGCTTTGTTTTAAGTACCTTATAAATATGCCAGTGGTCGCTTCAGCTTCGTTCGCCGCTTGCTTCATCGCTACCATTAGTTAAGCAACGACGCGATATCGTACGCGCTCTTGATGGTGCTAAATGTGGAGACTGACGCTTCGTTCGACAAGGTCGATATGTGCGTGACACTTTCCTGGTCGTTGGCCAGCGACAAGAGAGTTTCGATAACATTTGGATCCGTCGACGACGAATTCTCTGAAATGGAAGTCGGAGAACGGTCTCTTTGTGGCGTCCGATCACTTGAGAAGTGGAGGGCGCAGTAGCCACCCTTTTTAGCTCGCGCTGAACACCACGGGAGGTTACAGCGGCGGCCCCCACCATGGCTGTAGCAGAGACCACCGCTCTCGGAGCTGCTTGTACATCCGGCGATACGGCAGCGACGACCGCCTCCATGGCGCTTGCATAGATCACGACTGACGGCACCGTTACTGCAGCCATCTACACGACAGCGCCTGCCTCCACCGTGACTGTAGCAGAAGCCGCGACTGCGTGAGCTGTTTTTACACATTGGAAAATCACATTTCTTTGGAAAACACGTGCGTTTGTTACTATTGTAGTGCGGGGACACGGATGTAATAGGACTGCTGTCCTGCATAAAGAGGTCCGCGAGGTTGTTCGACTTGTCTTGATATGAGAGCTTCATCGCGGTGACACTGGCAAGTCGTGGGGGCAGTAGCAGCAGACGTGAGGAAGTTGAGGGCTTGTCACACAGTGCATCCAGAGTCAACTGGGGCGCTGGATCGACGAGCGGTGGAAGCGAGAGCGAAGTTTTAACCGATGGCGGCGCCAGTGGCTGTGCCTGTTGGTGTAGTAGATAGACCCACGTACTCTCTTGCTTTTCGACCTTGACCGACTGCTTCGTACACATGACTGGTGAGCTTTGAGCCGTCGGTGAGCTTGAGCTTGAGCAAGAGGAGATTTGCGGCCTGCGAAAGACCCCACAGGTTTGGAAGTGATGACCATGTCGAACTGGGGAGTCTGTCGTGGTGGGAAATAGTAACTTGGTTTGAGTATGTGGTCGTTTACCGATCTTTGTTTGTCGAAAGCCGGTGAGCTGTAGATGAGCCGAGTAGAAAAAAGACTTTGATGAGCCCCCGACGAAGTTGCATTTCGTGCATACGTAATGTGGCAAAAGCTGCAGGTCGTATATTTAGATTTATAAAATCTACGGATTTCCCAACAACGGAGCGTGATCCTACGGATGTATTTAGCAGTTGCAGCAGATGATTATTTTTTAATCGAGTTTATATATAATTACATTTTGAAGAATTAGGCTAGTCCCGAGACCTTGTTCCGGGCCATAAAAAAACTCTAATACTAACTTTCGGCGTAAGAAGCTATGCTTACTGGTGAATGAGCGGATTTCAAGTAGGGGACTACGATTTTGTGTCCCTTACCAGCCTATATTTACTCGTAACACTCCCCTAATAAGAATGCAATTTTTTTCTGATAGCTCGATAAATTGGATATGCAAATTTCGAAACACACGGTTTGGTACAGCAGCCAGAATTCCTTAGATTCGCACACGAGTTATGGCATTGGGAAAGGGCTGTGAGGCTTCAAGCAAATCGGAGGATCGACTGTCGACAACGCGGGGTTCGACGTATGTGATGACAACATAATGATCACATTATGCTGCGCCTTAGCCAACGACATAGCGGGGTTTTTTCTGGGCTCAGTATAAACGCTGCGAACTTCAAGTTACCAGCCGTGCGTGAATATGTGAGTTTGCCGGATTCCACCGTACCGGAATTGGGGCATATGTGCAGGAAAGCATTGTCAGTTAGGGTCATACCGACTGTCGGCGTGGCAAAAGCATGCATAAGAGTCGTTCGCGATGGCTCATCACCTATCCTTCGCCTGTGCGGCTATCTACATTAGCTGAAACTCAAGCGTCCCAATTCTAAAAGCTACATAAGTTCCAGTTATATTTCCAAATTTAAATGCGCCAACAGCTTTTTTGCTCAAATCTTAAATAATTGTTTCCCTAAATCTTTCCTGAATCGGTATGCTCTAGCAATCTGAGTGTGTGGGCTTAAGTTCATCCCCACTTGCTCGACTAAATTACGATGCCAACCTCGGCGCGTGTAAGGGTCAAGACGAGAAAGTTCGCAGACAACAAGATTCGGTGCGTCTTTAAAAGAGCCTGTGCACTCATTAGATATGGGGAGGGACAAGTAAGAAGTGGTTGTTGCAAAGTCGAAGAGAGGGGTCTCGGGAGCTTGCACAATCTTTAACATACAACTTAAATGCCAGATAAGCACAGCACGTCAATGAAATGATTGGTCGAAAGGTTTCGAAGTTACATATTAACGAACGCAATATTATACCGGGAATGCGTCATAGCATTACGAGACCGCTCAAACTATCACACGAATTTGGCGCAGCGTCCCATGGGTTGATTATGGTCATGTGATCATCAACAGGAGACTGCCTCTTGAAACGTTTACGCAGGCGCAGCTCATCAATTTTATGCTCGCCGAAGAAAGGTTGAAGGCCACACGAGCATAAAAATACCTAGCACTGAGTTTACTATAAGCTATTTCCACAATTTATTTAAAATGCAGTCTAGATCACACAATACATGATGTCAGGTCTTTGGTATCGGGACCTACTCCGCTTTGACCAATTGTTACTTTAAAGCTCAGTTTCCATTCCATTTGATTAAGACTTTGATGATTTCGCGACTTGTACTTGTTCAATGAATGAAACGACCTCGACTCAGCTTTTTCCTCCGAGCAGAGAGCTACGCAACCTGATCCACCCAGTAGCACATATATCCAATCTACAGCTAGTTATCTAAGACTTACCCACTTCGAAGATGGAACAGTACGCCTACTTGTCGTAGGGGATGGGACGGGCTAAACGAATTGACATTCTCGGTTGGTCTCGATGGGGTGCAGCGTCTTGTTGAACACTCGATGCGATCTACGAGCGTTCGGAGTCGTCAAAAAACTATAAGACGTATGACTCTGCTATCGCTCGCACTGAAGTATCTGCATTGAAACGACTGCAAGCCAAATAAGCGAAATTCGATCGTGTAGCTCTTACGAACTCTAGCGGGGCCTCTATCACACACTGCGCCACTAACAAAGAGTGGTTCTCCAAAATGTGTGGGATATTGAGGAGATTACCTTGTGCACACATTGGCGTCCTCTGATTTATCTAAATTTAGCGACTTTTCTTATGGCTGGGTTTTTCTTGGCGAGACGAATGACAAGTGTGCAATGCCGTGTTGAAATCTTCAGACGTTCAGTCATTGTTATGGCCAAATCATCTTCTCATTTAAATTTAGCGTCTTGGCGAATGATCAGATCGACTACTGATTTCCGGGGCTTTTGCAGACAACAGTTTCGTATAATACTCCAGTGCTTTTAGTAGACGTGCGACTTGATCGGATAGAATCACGTTGCAATATCAGATTTGTAGCGGACGGTGACTGTGCAGGCCAAAAGCTCTTTCTAACACAAACACATCGGCTACACGTGTGGTCCAAGGAAGGTTTGTCTTTGCTCAATGTTTAAGCTTATGTCTGCTTTCTATACTGTGAGATGGCTGATCACCCTCTGGCCTCTACTAACAAGGATACAAATCGAGTATTTACTTGTATGCATATTTCGATCCCGTCACAACCTCACAATCTGGAATGTAGTTAGGGATAGACGGTAAATTGGAAAGTATATTAGTTACAGTGTTTATCACCCATGCGGTGTTCATAACGTTCGAGAGGCTCCGCTTGTCCGCACTAGAACATTCGTACTCCATCATGTCTCATCAGATGTCTCGTCACTTGGTTGTCGTCAACCCATTATCAGTGACGACCACCAAATAACGGACCAAGGACAATGCTCCTCCCAACACTCCCACTCACTGTTGTTTCTCCCACGGCTCGCTTGCTGTGATGCTAATGTCGGTACGGAGATTTGCTTGGTGCCGAGTGCCTTCGTGAGACGGTCAGCCTAATGAATCTGCATTTCCTTGTAGGCCACCTTGATCTTACCTGATGTGACCTTCATTCGGATAAAGTGGTGGTAAAGATCCACGTGTTTCAAGTATTCATTGTTCGTGGCGAATGCGATCGCCCCTTGGTTGTCCTCATAAATGAGAGTAGGGAAATTCTGTGCATATTCAAGGCCTGACATCATCATACGTGCCCACAGCACTTGTTGAGTGCATAAACTCAATGTCATATACTCAGCTTCGAAATTACTTAACGCTACAGTACGCTGATATTTCGACTTGAATACTACAGGTCCACCGTTGAGTATCAAAAGGACACCAGACACCGAGTGCCGATTGTCTAAATAACTTCCCCGATCGGCGTCACTATACGCAGTGAGCTGTTGTTAAATGGATAGTGTAAATCAAGGTTACTCGTCGTGAGGAGGTAGCGCAGTACCTTGATGAATGCCTGATTAGTAGCGAAACGTCCCAGTTGACTCAATAAGAACGATGCGTCAGGTCTTGTGGTTGTAACAACGAACATCAGCCTTCCAAGTAATTGGCGGTATGGGATTTGACTCATGGCTACTCTCTCTGCATATGTCTTTGGATTGTCATCTCCTGACACCTTGGTACATTTGTCACATGGGTTGATCGCAGGCCGAGCGTGTACTTGGCGGAACATCATGGCGGTCTCATGGATGTAGTTTTGTTGTATGATATACATTTCTCGCTTCTTACAGTTGTAGTTGATATCCATACCGAGTAGTCGTTCGATTGGACCGAAACCCTTTATCTGAAAGCGCTGACCTATTGCGCTCTTAATGTCCTGCATCATGCTTTGTAACTTCGTAAGCACTACCACATCGCCAACATAGAGACACACATACGCCCAATTGTCACCGTCATTCATCTTGTAGGCGCACCTATCACAACATGCGACGAAGTTCATCCTCAGCAATGCATTGTGGATGGTTTTGTTCCAGGCGCTTGCAGCTTGATTCAGTCCGTACAGTGCACAGTTGAGCTTGAGAACGTTTCTACTCTCGATGTTAATTCCCTTCGGTGGCTCAAGGTCACCTATTCATCAAGGTCTGCGTTATGATTACAGTGTCGACATCGACTTGGTTTATGTTTTATCCGGCCGCATAACACACTGATAATAGTATCCTGATCGAGTTCATGTTGGCTACTGCTGCATATGACTCGAAGAAGTCCACCCCAATTATCGATAGGAATCCTAGTGCCACTCATCGCGCTTTTTATTGTCCCTCAGTCATTTTTGCCCAGACCCACTTGCAGCCTACAGACTTCATTCCTGTTGGCGCTTGACGGATGTCCATGTCTTGTTTCGCTCGTGTGCCTCGAATTCTCTCTCAATGAGTTTGCTCCAGTGTTGGCTCTCTGGCCTGTTCACTGCCTCTTCGTACGATTGTGGAAGATCTCGTGCTACCATGGCATCCTCTGCCATCAAAGTCGTATCACTATCCAGTCGTGAACGTTTGGTAAGTCTTTCGTTGTCCTTACACCCACTGTTGTCGTTGTTCTCATCGTACACAACAGTATTACCTTCGTTATTGTCCTCCACACCACCTTCGATCATGAATGGGTTTGGTTGTTCATTTCTTGGTGCATTTCCAAATTTTCCTCGTTGCAAAAATCGATCTCTCACTGACCGCGTCAGCAAGAACACGTCACTGGAACTCAGGGTGGCTCTTACGTGTGACATGAGGTCGGAAAACCATCGCTTTGGAAGCGGCTTGGTCGTTTTAGCAGTGTTTTCGATGGCAAGGTCCTTGTTGGATCTGCGAGGTTCTCTTTTTGGATCTGTTCCAGGTTATTCTGGTGTCGGGTAATATTCGTGATATTTATGTATCGACGTGGTTCACTAACAATAAATTTATGGCTATCATTCGGTGTGCTTATCTCAACATCGTCGTCGACCGGTTCTTCTTCCATCACCACATCACCATTGACATCCTTTAGATCATTGGGATACCAGTCCACCACGTCATCGTCCTTAGACTTGATCACCAGTGTTGTCGTCACTGCTCTGTCTGCGTTGTCTTCATATATGTCGCCTACCTCTCATTCATCAAGTACGACCGTTCGACTCACTTTGATAGTTTTTGTCTCGAGATCGAGTACCTTATCCCCTTCGTGTTGGATGCATACCCTAGCAGCATGCAGCGATAGCTCTCCGCATCGAATTTCGTGCGCTTGGAATCATCGAAATGTGCATAACCTAACGACCCGAATACGCGCAGATGCTGTAGCCGTGGATTCGTTTTTAAGCACAACTCAAATGGAGTCAGGGTCTTGTTGTTGCTGTTTGTGCTTCGATTGATCATGTACGCTGCCGTGTTCACGGCTTCGGCCCACCACACATTTGAAGTGCATCATGCTTCTGACTTTTTCCACAATCGTCCGATTCATGCGCTCCGCTACGTCATTCTGCTGCGGGCTGTATGGCACAGTCTTCTGATGCACAATCTCATTCTTTTTCCAGAACGCTGTTAGTCGCTTATTCTCGTTTTCGCCACCGTTGTCAGAACGCAGGACTTCGATCGTCGTTCCACACTGTTGCGTCATCCCATTTCTGTACTCGATGAACTTTGATGGTACTTCGCTCTTCGTCTTCAAAAACACACAGTTACAAGTCCAGAATAATAGTCCACGAAGGTCACCACATAGCGTGACCCACCAGTGGTTTTTGTTTTTGTTGGTCCCATGACGTCTGAATGGACAAACTGCAGCGGTTGCGTTGTCTTCTTCTTCGACTCTTTAAAAAAGCTAGCCCCAGTCGTCTTGCCTTGAAGGTATTCACCACACATTTTTTCGTATACGGCCGTCGTCACGTTTGGTAGCCCTTCGGTGGCCGTTTGCATCATCTCGTAGTTGTTGTAGCTTGTGTGGACCGTTCTTGCGTGCCACAGCTCCCACTCGTCATTTTTGTTCTCAGGCGCCACTATCATTGTCTTCTCGTGCTCCATCGTCAGCGTTCATGCGTTTGGCCGAAATCATAAGCTCATCATATTTGAAAACCTCACAGTGAGTCTCACCGAAGCGAACGTAATGCCCGTATTGAACGATCTTAGCTATGGACAGCAGCCGTCTGTCCGACTTTGGGATGTGGAGCACATCTCGCATGGTCACCATTGTTCCCTTCCCACAGCGAAACCGAACATTTCCTTGGCCGATGGCATTTATGCGAGCACTATTCGCAACACACACTTGGATGGGACATTTGGAGTCATATGAGACGAGGTTCTGCTATCCATTAACCATCCTTCTTTTTCTTTCGTGTGTACCGTAAATGCCATCTCTTTTCCGTTGTCCTTATTGCCTGAGGGACGTTCGAACTGCTGTGTCCCACTTTGAGACAGCGGTGACATTTGCCACGGAATGGTTGCTTCTTCTTTGCTTTGTCCCCAATATTGCGTTGTTGGCGTGTGCTGCGTCCGCGGCCATGAACACGACCGACTCAAAAAGCACCCCTAGTGACTGCTTGGTTTTGCTTCCTCTCGTATTCCTTCAGAAGCTTCTTCTTGACATCCATCATCGTCAAATCAATAGGACTCTAAATGATTGTCACCCACACTTCATACTCAACCAGCAAGCTGCCAAGCAGAATAGTCATCTGGCGAGCTTCATCCATCACATCACCAACTGTCTCCATGCTTGATACAAGCTTGTCAAAACGGTCGAGGTGGCTAGCCATACTATTGCCCTATTCCATACGAAACTCGTGCAGTCGCCGCTTAAGTGCAACTCGGTTCTGAAGGCTGTGTTTATTGTAGTAGTCTCGCAGAGTATCCCAAAACTCTTTTGGAGTGCGTGCATGGTGAATCTGGAACTGGTGTTCCTTGTGCGATGATGGCGTACGCTTTCATGTCTTTGACCTTTCAATCAATCGTCGTATCGTCCTCTGACTTTATTTCCAGAATATGATCCACGAGGCCCTTCCGCGTGAGCGTCATCTTCCTATTAAATTCTCAGTGGCAGTAGCTGTCGTTTTCAAGCAGGTCGACGAGTTTCTTCATCATTCTCTTCTTTTTCACACAGTCCGGCAAGAAATAAGTTCATAACCAAATAAGTAGACGGTAAATTGGAAAGTATTTTAATCACACGTAATCGTCCATGCGGTGTTTATAACGTTTGAGAAGCTTCGCTAGTCTGTTCTAGAACATTCATACTCCATCATGTTCCATCAGATGTCCCGTCACTTGGTTGTCGTCAACCCATTGTCGGTGACGACCACCAAGTGACCGACCAATGACAGTGCTCCTCCCAGCAAAATCGGCAGATCATACTGATCCGATCGCGTTTTGGAATGATTGAACTATAGGACTCGAACAATAATTCTCCATTTCAAACGATTAATATGATTCCACATAATGTCGGTAAGTTGCCGACCTTGATAATCATTCATTCTCGGGATTTCATTAGATCAGCTATTAATTATCGCTAGTCACATCACCCAAAGTACCTTCTCCGCGGACATCACAAACACAGACGGCAGATGTTAGACACCACGCGACCATACCTGTATGCCATCGTCCAGCCGCAGAATCCCTTGAATAGGGCGCCCTTCAAAAGATTTTCTCATTTACCCGATTGGGCCGGCCCCTAGTCTTTGTTTTTACGCGTGGGAGTGGTAAATTCAAGATTGCCTTAACGGGAATGTAGGCGCTACGTTCAGTTTTTGACCAGGATGAAAATTAAAGTACTCCAGCAAAGCTAGTTCAAAAAGAATCGAGAGGCTTAAATGGCCAAGCAGAAAGAATACAATGAAAAAAAGGACAAGCAACAAGCAACTATATATCGCAACGATGATATTGATTAAGATCTTTGCTAATGAGCGCTGCAAATACAGTGCCTCCTTTCGTTACCTCCTACATCTGTTGCGATATAACAACGAAACAATTAGTAGCTGCGCGGAGCAAAAGCCCGGAATATCTCCTCTCTATATGTAGGATTGTTAATAAAACTTGCATAGCTGAAGATACTATCTCTAAAAGCCGTGCTATAACGAGATGTTCACCGGTTTCTACTATTGGTTCATATTGTTCCGGCTAAACGTTAAGAAATAGTCTCCCTAGAGCAACTTATGGACTGCTCCAGGTCCTAAGGGACTGCTAATTACACCTGTAAAGCGACTATTTCTTCTCGCAGAAAGTATCAAATCTTTGCTAAGCTACACGAGTTCAAGGGGTCCACGGAAGTCAACATCTTTAATTAGATCAGTTCTACAAAAAAATAGTGGTGATGTGACTCTACAATCTTCATGCACTACGGTGCGACTCTACATTCTTCACGCACCAAGGCCGCCAAATTACAGGGCTTGAAGCGATCAGTTGCAAGCCGATCCTTTAAATATGTGACCGGACGCTACCTATGCCTTCTATTATCGTTGAGATATAGCGGTGTCAAGGATAGTGTACAAATGATACCGAAATCAATGTATTCTTTTTCAAAGCCCTAATTTCTGTCTTCGATGATTAAGCTGGAAAAGTGGCAGGGCAAAACGCGATTCTTTGCACGGCCTTAAAGGTGCTCCGTTTTGGTTTGGCCGACGCAGTAACGTCCGTGTCCGATTGGTTTCGCATACAATGAAGTAAAAGATCACCGCTGTGCGGAATCATGTCCAATCGATACCCTAAGAGAAGTGAACGATCATCGATTATCTTAAGTACTGCTGCGTACTATTAATTCATGATTACTGGGAATTAACGTGGGATACGCTCCATCACTACGATGAAGCAGAGTTTGCTAAAAGAAGGTCCCAAAGACTCCTGGACGTCAGTGATAGTGATTTGTACCTGACGTCCCATACTCAAATTAGACTGTGTCAATCAAGTGCAGTCACCAAGATGACAAGAATTTGCCAGTTTAAGATTGCGGCAATGGGTCTGATGAAAGAAATTGGTCTATCAGAATACCATAGATATTACACACGCCAAGTACGATCATATCAACGTAATGTTAATTTATCACCTTCAACTAAGTCGTCTCTTCAAGAGTTTGATTGAGCGGACAGCCGATCAATCCAGTTTGGGTCAGCCACAATGCTGAAGGTGTTTAACGACCAGATCAAATTCATGACCGAATCGACATTTGTGGAGGCTGGAAAGAGCAACGATCGAACTATCTGATTAACCCCCTTGACCATGGAGGCTAAGGTAGATCAACGGTTGATCAATCCGGTCACGACAAAATTTGGGTATACAGGAGACGAGGCAGTCAGATCAAGACATCCACGAAGAGGAAGATCTATAACGAGAAGACTCGGCAATTGATATTAAACAATTGATATGCCTACTGAGTAGAATAAGCGCAAGTGTCTCGCGGATTGATAAACATCTGAGAAGATCATTTGAAGGTTCTAGAAGCGCCTTTTATTCTGCCACTTTCATGTGCACAGCAATCGATGCCCTTTTTTTTATCGTAGACTACGCAAAGTATGCGTCGTTACACGATAATTTACGCATAAAAATTGTCATGGACTATCTAATTTAGAGAGATGGTCACACTTCAAATTTACGTGTAATAAGTACGGAGAAATGAGCTTGGCCATTAGTATCGCTTAGCGTACAAAGCACAATTGCAGCCACTACACCTCAATCCAGATCGGTGGTCATTGTCTTAATATACGAAAGGAAATTGACGACCCTTGCCGCAACGATGCAAGATCGCGATTGCGTATCAATGCCACTACTATTTACCAATCGTACTTCAACGACAAATAAGCCAATATATAGTGAGAAGCAGTATTAATTCTTCAATCCGATGCAGGCTGCCCGGTTCGTACAAGTAATGATTTTGTATTCGACTCAGCTTTGCTTATTTAGTTACCTGGTCTGCAGGACCAACTTGACATCCGTACTGCTCTATAGAAGTTAACATCACTCCGCGAGAGAAGACTTGCGTCCGTCGCCTCAAAGGAACAAATTCGCCAGCTGTTTACTGCAGCTCAATCATCCAACAAATCACAGGATGGATTATTAGTGATGGGTTTGATGGATCAGATCGCCTTATACGCAATGATGGTGGTGCCTGCAAAAAAATGCCCAAGTGGGCGATTGTGAGAGCAAAGTGCAGAAATATGACCGCTTTGATCGCAATATATTTAAAGTATTGCTGTGCAAAGAGACTGCCGTAGCTCATTGCCTAAGGATAGGTCCCTAACCTTTGCTCTAAATTTTATGCCAGTACAAGTCGCAAAGCGCTACCTGGCTGAACAATTAAAGAGGCCCAAGACATAGCACCCTTAAACATGTGTTAAGGTCTATCAATAAAACTGCTTTGGAAAAAGTTGACCTCCATTACCTATCTAGCCAAGAAATTGTTTCAATAGCAATTATTGTTGGTATTTGGACAATATACCACACTTCTGTTGGCTCTTCACTTTAAGCAGTGCATTTCGTTGATGTCGAGACATCGCTTAGCTTGTGTCAGTCAACATTATAGTACATAATAGTGCCACACACACTAAGCTCGTGTACGCTTTCACACTTACTCAAATACGACTTTACGCTCACCGAGGCCATATAATTTAGATCTAACTTATAGAACTTCCTCTTAACAAACAACACTGTTAAGACTTGTGCCACTCCCAAAAAGCCAACATAACAGACTGAAAAAAACGCAAAGCTCACTTCAACGTACACTATAGACCAATCGATTACTATGTCATCTTTACCTAGTACAAGATCAATTTTAAATGCATATAGGTCCCATTGTACGTGTCTATTCGTTAACTTTTCGAGCTTGAGGCTGCATTTTAGTTTGGCCTTAACTTGCTCTGTATGAATCAGACCTTACCGTTAGCTATAACTGTTATGCAGATGTGCCTTACTAAGTGTAATTGATACAAACCCTGCTTTTAATATTCCAGAGCCATAGCTTTTTAACATTTGGGGTCTTTCGCTGGCCGAAACGGTTTTATGTTCACCGCACATGCGGTCCATAGATCGATTGATCTTGACAAGTACGGTTTTGAGTATTAATTTGAGCAGCCGCGTGCCGCGTTGATTTAACACACTATGCGGTTGGCGCGGTAGCTAGCATCACTCGAAGAGGTCGAGTTTCATTGGTTCACAATATTATTATGTTGATAATACGGTTCTACCAGCAAATCTCACCGTTTTGCAAATTTTTTGCCTTGCTTTAATATGACTTTTAATTACTTTTTACAATGGAATATGGTGTTTTATGAGTAAGGATTTCACTTTATTTATAAATTTATAAGTTTGTTCCAGCACATTAACAGAATCTAGTTATAATTAATTTGCAACTTATCAGCTGGCTTAGGACAATTACAATTCAACTTTATGCTAGTTTTGTATTTGTAAAAAAAAACCTTCATCAGTCTTTAGGTATGTATATCATCACAACCATTGTTGGCCTTGACTCATGGCTTCATTGCATATAAGCCCTTTCACTGCACAAAACTATAAAGTTCACTGCAAATGCAGCCAAAACAATGATTAGTACAAATATTTTATATCACATTTGCTGAGTTACGTTTGTTGGCTTATTTAGTACGTGGTACCACGGCGCTTGAAATTACTCAAAATCTGCGGCCAAAGGGATGAAAATTGATAGCTTACACAATATTGATATTGCACTCCTTAACACGGCATTTGACAAGGGCAATGTGTGAGGGCCGAATGAGCGGTATAATAAACATAATAACTGGGCTTTATCCATTGCACGTGTCTAATTGTAAGAAGTCGATGCGCATTCAATCCATTATAGGTTTCAAAATGGCATGCCATTACACAGAAATTATAAAGCTAGCAGCAAATTGAGAGGAAAACAAACCTTATGAACTTTAATAATCACAAATTTTGTTTGAACCACGCAAATGAAGAACAGTGAATCTGTGATGAATAGAAATGTTGGGTTCTGTGCGCTACGTACATAAAACTTGTTCCCTCCACGAAACAAATTTTATTGGATTACGGTACTCTAGTGGCGTATAGTACTTTTTGGTCGACTCAGCTACCGTACGGATATACGTCGGCTCATTTTAAGCATGATTGAACGACGTGAATGCATCCAATTAGCTTCACCTGCTACATATAGTCATCAAACTCTAAAAAGATAGGAGTGTCCAGGGTACAAAAGGGTATATACCACACACAGTAGCCAACTAAATCGGTGACGTATTTGGTGCGCCGTCTGACGACGCCAACTCTCGTTTTACTAAGACATATACAGCCATCAGAAAAGTAAATCGGCCCCACTGACGAAATCACACGGTAAGACATGTTATAAGACATGACAATTATTAAAATAACTTCTCTTATAGTCGGCAGTCCGGAGCTTAGTGTGTATTTTGGATCCCCAACGCCAAAATTGGACACTTCACCGCGATGGTGCACAAGCTAGACCTTCTCATAGTTTGCAACTTCATTGTATGTCTAATGAATATAAAGAGGTTCAGATTCACTTCAAGCAAGAAATGACCTATTCATCGGGATTTTAGTCTTTGACAACACTGCTATATAAGGCTACTTCCGTGAAGATAAGGGGAGAGAAACGAGAGTCCTCACCCTCTTGCCGATATCTTCATTGATGATGTAGGCATTAATATAGATGGATTCAGCTGATGATGTATCCAAGAGCAAAAATTTGACAAATGCACACTTTTGAATTAGCGCTATGTCAACGTATGGGATGAGCTTCAAGGCATCGCGCATGAAATGAAAGCTATAATAGGCTCGGACAGAACGGATCGAGCCAATTAATTATGACGTGATCATACGAACTAGCTTTTAATCATGAGCTCAAAATATGGCCGTACAAGAACCGAGCAATGAAGATATTACCTTTACCGGTAAGAGGTCATTAATACTGCGATATAAACAATGGCCACCTAATGATTGCGAAGACTTTTTACAACATCAATTGGAAATCAGGATCACCCCAAGCTGCTTTGGCAAAACGATTTTCATCCGCCTTCAGTCAGCGTTTACGTGCGCTACACTGCTGAAGCTACACAGGAACCTGTGACCTGTAGGTGAATCGTATATCAAATTCGACTTGACAATTTAGTCCGACAATTTACTTCAGTCAAACGGTCTGATTGATTTGCTTTCTTTAATCAATTTAAATTATACTTTTCAGCACCTACAAGTCTTAATTGTGAATAAGGACCAGATCGATGCAGGAGTGCAGCAGCGCTCACAGCAACCGAGATCACGTTTATGAGATGGATCACGACAGAGCTTTAAATACTTTTTAGTGATCTCGGAAGTAGAATCAAACAGACGTAAAGACTCTGAGCAGATGCTGATTGTTTAACCTGACGCAGCATTGCTGCGAGAACGTATGAGCGAAAGAAAAAAAAGTACACACAAGTATCACGTAGCTGCAACCTAAGGATCAAGAACTCAATCTCCAGATTTCTTTCAATATATTTTTTTATGCTACGACTTCAAAAGAGCAGAGACAGCTTCCTGGGTCTACACAAAAACGCAGGTCGCGTCTTCAAGACAAGTGGCTGTCGACATAGAGTCTGTCATCCCGCATAAATAATAGTATAATTCAAAGAAGCTTGTAGGTCCAATCTTACAAAGATTCGCCGTGGTCGTGACAATCACAATGGCTGATATGCAGTCGGTCGTTAATGTGCTCTCAAAAGACCATGATATTGATAAAGCACGGATGTTATACAACAAGGTGAAGGCACCTGATGAAGAGAAGTGTTCGGCAATGGTATATATACGCAGGTGCCTCACTTAATGAGTTTCGGCAGCTTAGCTCCGCCGCCAAACCGACCGAGAAGATCTGCGGCATGAGTTTCAAATTTTTTTTTTTGGGGGGGGTTGGACTGTCTCTCGTCAAGCAATACATTATGTAAAGAATCTTCATGATGGCGGACATGCAGAGATTCCGTCATTATAATGTTCGATGACCGCAATCTAACCGGCTTTGCTTCAGCTCTCGGATATGGTGAATTAAAGCGTAATATACTAGTTCACTTTGGATCAAGTAAAAACCATTAAGACGTGCGATATCAGGCCCGCCCCAGACCGTCTGAGAAGCCTCGAGAGTGCTGGAAACTTTCCTTCTGATTAGTCTCTTCACTCGACGGCAATCATACACAGTTGTGGTAGCGGAGAGAAACAAATTGCTTGGTTGACGAAGCGATCTAATTAAATAATATCCGATGAAAACTATTCAGCAAGGAGCCCAAATTATTTTTTATGAGCCGTATATGTACACATCAATGCTCTGACAGTGGCCCACTCCACCATGACGGCCCATATTGATGTAAACGCTCGAGCCGTTAGCACTCTTGCAAGAGTGATCAATATCCAATTGATGCTACTTTTTTTGATTTGGTTGCGTAGAGATAAATGACTGTCAGATCATGATGGAAACCTCTACAACTGAACCCACCAGTTGTACAACTTCGTTAGACATCAAAGCCTAACAAATTAAGCCAGAACGTTCGCCTAGCAGGACGTAGAGTGATTACATATTTCCATCCGTGCATAAATGGGAAGGACTATAAAAAATAATATAGGAAAGGGGCTGACTATTAAGTCATGTGACTCTTATGAATAAGTTAGCGCTCCTTCACACTCTGATGAATTTGTCCGATTTAAAACTCTTATTTTATTCGATTTACTAACAGTAGAAACGCATGGATACTGAAAGCTTTCCACATCTTCTGAGTAATTCAAGCGACAAGGACAAAATAATTGTGAACATCGAAAAAGCAGAGTTTTTTTGTTCTGATGCCAATGGCTTTTTTCTAAGTACTGGCAAGAACGCAAATAAGACGGGTAGACGTACCAGAATCTAAATTGCTTTGGCCGGTAACCTGGTGTTTCTCTTTATTGTATAAACTGTGTCAATTTTGAGTGAGATACAATTCTTTGTGGGGTATTCTGCCTTGGCTTGACCTACATTAGGCCTGTCCAAAGGAACGATATGCAAATAAGGTCCAAGTTTATCTGACTAAACGACAGCCAATATATGGGAATGAAGTACAAATCAGTATAAGTAGAGCGAGTAACAACCATCGACCCTGCCCGATCGAATAAAGTCCCGCTGCGTGTGACGTCATCAGTATTACTGTGAGTTACCCGTGGAGAACATTGTACCCTCAAACTACGGATAACTCAGGTGCAAGGAATCTTTTTAACACCACAAGCGTCGGTTAAATTACAAGATCCTTCCCGCAATGTGGTTGACTGAAGACTTACCACGGCGACAAGATTTTGTCACCGCAAGAACTTGAGAATACGCCGAGTGGCAAAACTAAGCTTTGAAGACAATAATAAATCTAGCGAACGATCAAATTGACGCTTAGATGCGGCCGATGATCAACCACTTACAGCACGAAGCCCTCGAAGGGTCTGTTTAAACAAACAGAGTATCGATCCAATTGGGATACCTAGATCGTTTTGATAGTAGATGATCGTCAAACCCGATAGGGCCAGTATTTGATTGAATCGTAAAAGGTGAGGTAGATCACCGATTGATCAACCAGATTAAGCACGATTATGATCAAGACGAAGGAAAGGTCTTCTATACCAGACCTTATTTAAAGATCCTTGTTGAAAAAAAGGTCCTATGAATGTTAAGCGAGAAATTGTCAAATCTTATGCCCAGGAAAATGTATGCCCGGGGAGATCGAAAGGCCAAGACAGATCACTTGAAATTGGATTCGTCTTCTTTTAAGAAAGGCAACGCCCTACTACTGGCGGCGCGAGGAGTTTATCACAGTATTCAAGCGATTAATACTAGAAAAGAGGTCAATGAGTGCGTTGAATAGCTCCACAGCTCTGCGGGACGCTGAAGGACTTAATTGAAAGTCTTATGTCAGCAACGATATCTAGATGTCAATCTCTCTTTGGGCTCACTAATTGTTGAGATCGTCAAGAAGAAAAAGACAATTAAATCTGAGCGATTCCCGTCTAGTGAACATTCTTACCCTTTTAATACTCTATATGGCGCTGTCGACCAAGACCACCTGAGAGACCTCAACAAGGCGCGAAGAATAAATGACATCCGTAGCAGACTATATATAGAGCGAGCTCGACTGACTTTTGCTTTTATCTTGAGTGGTCGGGAATGCTTCCAATGCTAATGAACACACCACCAAACTACTAGCGGATGGTGGGCTATGGGTACATGAAGGCTATCAGCAGAGCTGATCGATTCGTATGAATAGAATTTAAGGAGGATGAGGAACCTTGTTGACTCTGTAGGATAAACGGTCATGCATCGATGACGTCGGGGTGGCAGCCAAACCTCGGGTCTTTTGAGCAAAAGGGTATCGGCTTATTAATAAATATGTCCAGATGTCAAAAAAATGTGAGGATCTCACAAGGTAGATATCCTAGGGCAACACGCGTTTGCGAACGAGTAAATTGCTCATTTGAAATCTCTGGAGGTTTAAGCTGACCTACCGTATCGAAGAACGCTTTTATAAATACAACCTTTCCACGGTAGCCTGGACTACAAGAGAATGTTTATTCTTAATGGAAATTTTATACGTTCGCTTAAATTTAGCCTTCAAGCAAAATAAATTACCCAAATCGTGTCGCTCAGAAAGCTTTGACACAACTTAGGTGCAACGGAAATTGGTCCATAACGGTAACCTCTCAGGAAGTTATATGCTAATGAGGGGCGATCTTGGTCGCTCAAGATTACGACGGGATATTTAAGAAGAAGTATTTGCAGTCGTACGCTAAAGCCAACAAGATAAGTTGCGATATTGTCGAAGCGAAGCTCTTAAACTACCGTTCTGAACGTTTGTTTGTCAAGGTAATCATTTGGTACTCAACGTTACCTTGGCTGTAATAGTTGCCTGGCCAACAAAGCAAGTTTGGCTTCTTGGTACCCCTTGGTCGTCAAAGTTCTTTGAGATCGTGAAGAGAATCAGAGGCGAATATTAATAATTCAGCATGAATGCAGCAAGAATCACTCCACGGTAAAATGTGAAGTTTTATTGGTATCGGAAGGAAGTCCGTCGGCAGATTGTCGCGGTCTTACCAATGTATAAACTGACTGTAAAGAACTAGCCGGCATCATACGCGGTGATTGTCCGTGCAGTACAACTTTACAGTAGTTTAATGGGCTGAAGATTGCAAAAAACAAATTTCTCAGAATTAATAAAGGATGCAGAAAAATACCGTGGCCGCGTTTTGGTGTCAAATCTGCTGGCTAATATAGACAAGGAGCATTTGTCTTTTGTGGTAGAATTGGTCTTGTGATCCGGCGATTGCACAGCAAGATGAGAGCAAGGCACCCGAGCTTACACCGTAGGAATTATCAGCTGATATGAAATTGGGCATGCTTATGTCGAAATGGAATGGCCGACAAATTAGCAAGTGCAGTATTACAGCGCATCGGCATCGACCGTGGAAGTGAACCATGCAGACCTGGTTAATTTAGATTGACTACCGTATCGACGTGAATGCGACACGGAGCGTCTCTTTGAGACCATCTGCCACCCTAAGAAGAAAGACGGCAGCGTATGCCGGGCATCAAACAGCACAAGGCGTCTATTCTTTGATGGATTTCATGTCAATAATTGACGATAAGCTAGGCTATTTCAATATCGTTTTCATGAAAATTCCAAAACGGTTAGGGGCAAGATAGATCTAGAGTCTAAATTACCTTTCTACGCTTAATGCCCAATCACTTCCATGTCAGAGCTTGAAGAGCCTCGTGAGGTCGACGGCATAGACGAGTTAGTGCTAACATAACATGAAGAAGAGATCGACTTTTCTTTGACAAAGCGGTCTTGAAAGCCGCTAGATGGTACACCAAGTCTACGAAGAGAATCTTTAAAGCTTATTATCGGATGCGCATATTTGTTTAGTAAATGATAACCAAGATGTGGCTTTACGACACACGCCTTCAGCCTTACCATCTTAAAATAGCTTAGACCATAAATTGACCGGATTCTAGGACCAAACGCTGCGTGACAGAAGTAGCCCTTTGTCAAGAGCGATAAAGTGATGTCGCTGATGCATCCTTTACAAGGCAAAAATGTTGCAAATGGTATGTCTCTTAAAACTACTTCGACATTCTGTGCCAATAAGTTGATTTGCAAGTAGCGCATCGTACAAGCTTACAATAAGGTAACTTAGTCACTATCACAATTAAAAGTCGATTTATGATTTAGATGTTCTGCAAATCAACATGACGTTATGTACAATGTACAGCGCACCTGACTTAGCGTACACGCTTTGTTAGCTATCACGCATGAGAAGGATATACCGTTGAAACTCTAAGCGTGTATACATTGGGATTGGTTGGTCAATTTTTAGGGGCACTCTGACGCACCTAAGACGTTTTTTTTGCAAGGTGATGCAATGGTTAATGACTCACACAGCAAAGGCATAGGCACACTCTAATGACATTTCTGTCCAAATTCGTGCAGAGCTCGGATCGACGGACGGCTTCCCACGTCTGGATTTCCGTAAATGTCCGACGAGAAGTTTTTGAGTGCATGTAAATCATATAGACTTTTCCATAATCCAAATAAGCGTATCTCCTGCGAAATACAATTTAAATGGTTTGTTGGAGCGCTTGGCCTATGGGGGCAAAATACACTCAGATGAAGAACATTGTTACTTGGACATGTTTACTAACCAGCAAGTTATTAGGAACGGGCTTGATTTCGCCAACTACTTATACAGATATAGCGCAAATTGTGTAGAATTAATACAACCACTGTCCAATTTCTACTTTAGTGCTTAAGAAAAACGGCAGGGGTATTGAAACCTTGCCTCATGAGGCATTGGTAAAATTTGAAAGTCTTTCAATGGCACCGATTCTTGTCTTCCCGAAGCTAAAAGGACCGTGTTGTCTTTTAGCACATCAAATTTTGTCATCATCACTGAACCTCTGTAAGCAAGCCTCGAGGGGGGGCAGATAATACAGTTGTGCTCAAGACTTGGCAATCCAAGACAAGCATTCCATCTATGACAAGGAATGCATGGGATGAAGTATGCTTTTGTCAAATTTAGCGTTCATTCCAAGCCATCCGTGATCTATACAAATTTTTCGTCGCTACGTACTACGCCAAAGTTACCCCTATTCTTCGGAGAATCATCTCTATGTTGAGAATAATATTAGCTACGAAAGCAAGTTGAAAAGCCGATATGATATCGCGCTACCCAAATATAAGCTTGCTCATCGCACAGCATTGACATCATCCGTAGCGAATTGAACTGTGCCGCGTATGCGCGAGACGACATGCTCAAAGCTCAGCCAAAGGCTAGAAAGACTATAAGCTCAGCAACTCGGGCATGAAATTTTATGCTCGAGGCTAGATTTATTCTTGATGGAAGCCGACTTATATTATGACAGCACGGACCAAAACTGTCCTAAACCGTGTTGTGGGTTCAAGATCGACCGGAGAAAAATAAAACTACAGATGGCGAGGCATGTATTGCATTGGTTTGTGTGCATGTATTATTGCGTGTACGATTGCGTACTGGTTTAGTCTTGTTTGAAACTGAGCAAGCTAGCTCTAAAGTATCGCATCATTTTTGAGACCCATAATACACTTCTTGGTAGCCTTCTCGGTTAAGAAAATAATTATAGATAAAATGGCTTCTATTATAGGAGAGACAAGTGAGTGCACATGCAGCGGTCTGAATATTTCCAGGTTAGCGGCTGCGTCAATTGATGATCCAGTCCTATAAGGACCTGCTTAATGATTGGATAGACAACACGCCTACGTCAACGGTTGAGAAAATTGGCCAGCGGCTGTACCGAGCACGATCGACAGTGTGACCAGATTAACGCAATTTTCACATGTGTTTTTAATACTTTTGTAAAGTCGATTGCCGTCAGTCTATACTTTTGTTTTACGAGCTCCTTTTGGAAGCATGTTTTCGATGTGCTAACCACTGAAGTTTACATGTCAAAGTTGGCCATACGCAACTCGATGGTCGAAAAGCACAGGTGAGCCTTGTCGCTGAAAACATTATACACGGAGATTCGTGGATATACTATGGCGTACTTTTTGCATTGAGCGATACTGCTTACGCGATAGCGGGATATGCGTCGTCTTGAGTAAATGGTTAACTAATTTCGTGTTATGCTCAAGGCTGGATCAAGGCTAGATGAGTTTTTCTATAAGCTCAGCCATCTCAATAAGTGTAAGGAAGTCGAAGACTATATGTCTAACAAACTTTGTTTTTCAAGACAGATGAGCAAATAATCGGCTAAAAGCCAAAAGAGTATTTTGAGCAAGAGAAAAGCAAAAACAATTTGGCTTTTGTATAAATTTTTGATGTCATCAAATACTGCAAGTCTACTTACAAATGCCGTTAAGGTTTAATCAAAGATCCATTTCGCTCGTGCTTCATTGAAGCATTAGGGCTAAAAAAGGCTTGGCGTATGCGCTCGCCAATATAAAAGTATGCGAGCGCCTCCAGGTTTAAATGTGTATATTTACGCAAGAGCGCTCTGATCCAAAAACGTAAACGCGACAGATTTTTACTAAGTCATACGCAGGCATAGCTATGAAAGAGACCCACTAAGTGGGATAGAATCTAATTTTGGGTACGAAATGTTTGAGTCTCTGTCCCGAAATGCGCGAATCGAGGAACTTGCTCGCGAGGAAATACAAGTGCGCGCTTCAGACTCGACAAATCCAGCTGTACAGCTTTAGCACGTTTGAAGTGAAGAAACTTATTTCATGCCACTACACTAAAACGACTAAAAGCACTCCGTGGCTTTCCCCAATTTTCCAACATTTTGATCTTCCCGAATAGCTGCTTTGCATCGTGCCACGACTGCGCACTGTCGCCACCAAAAAATTTGATGCTATCGGTAGAATCTGCACCATGAACACGCCGCAAGCGGGCGAGAAATCGACGAAGTTGTGTCTACCGTAGGATTTGCGACTACCTATGCATAGGTTGACGAAGGCAGCCAAGATCGCGAGCGTTACAGCTCGCCCACGACATTAAACTGCGTCCACCAGATCCCTACCGGCTGGACAGTCTGACGACTTAGACATTTTGGGCCATGATGGTCAGAGCTCTACGCTTTGCACTACTAGGGCTGAAGAGGCACAGGGCACAAGCAGAGGAATGATCTTGAGATTTTTATTGAAGCAAATGCACACCATATTTTGAACGATACTTCTTGGACAGTCAACGATTACCCTTCTTCCGAACAAATTCGTACTCACGATGCCGCTTCACTCATACATTGCCTTCGCTGGGTATGTCGCAAAGTACGATCAGAAAATACATATCGTACCCCGTGTAAAAAGCCTTTCGAGTACGATTGCGACTGCTTTCGATGAAGCTTCACTTATTTAAATCGCCAAAAGAGCGGGGTAGTGCATCTTCTGCGAGATACAATAGTTTGGTTCTTAGAGCTAAGCGCGCCTCATACCGACCGCTTGTGTATGTAAAAACTATGCACCCATAGTTCCCGACGTAGCCTCCCGGGTGATCACAACTGCCTCGTTGGAATTCAGCTTGTAATTTGTACGCAATTTAATATTCAGTTGAAAGTCATTTTTTTACTATCGCTTAAGCGTTTATGTCTAATGAGCCAAAGCCTGAGCATCGCCCCCTTTTTTCACACGCGACCAAACTGTGCGCGATACTCGGTATGTTCAAGTTTTGCCTAGGTGAGCGCAGCCCATATAGAGGCCTGTCCGAAGTCTTTTTAAATGACTTGGCTTGGAGGAACGAGTCAAAGGCTCATGAACAGAGCTCGAGCTTCGTGAAAGAGACCTCACCTCTAATGCCGAGGCTGATGAACCTCAAGTCTAGGTTGTTGTCCGTTTATGACCACGAGCGTGGTGCGAATGCTCTATATTAAATACCAATTGTCATCCGACGGCAAAGCGTACTTACGCTGGTATATATGAACACTATAAACATGGTTCATATTTGTTGACGTCAGACTCGAAGATGCACTAATTAATCTACACATTCGTGATTGCGTGGTACACGCATCACTGTGTAGCAGTATTGAGTTTCATTTGAGTGTCCTCCTGTCTATCAACTCTTTGACGGAGCGCATCGCGGCTCTCTATACTCAAAATTTCTGTCGACTTGACCCTTCTGTTAAAAATTTCTTTTTCAATTGTTTGCTTTTATATCTAGACTTTGCATCGCCCTAGGCTTTGTGACCACTCAAACGCAAGCAGCAAAATTTTAGCTTGCGAGGGCTACCATTAATTTAATGTTGATGTGGTGGCTTGAAAAATATGCACTTACGGCTGATGGGATCTCGAGGACTCAAAAATGGTTTCCAAACCAATATATCGCTCTGTTAATGGGTTTGCACTTGGGGCTTGTGAATACGTAAAACTCTTGTCTCGACCAAAGAAGACCCCTGGTTTTGTTTTTAAAGCTTAAGCGTATCCTCGACCTTGATTTTAGCTATTTCTGACAAGGGTCGCGATGTGCCAACCCAATTCTGAGAGTGTAGCACGCATGCGTCGCCATCAGGGTGGCCTACATCAAGCCCTTTGAAGCGTCGTGGTGTAATCCTATTCTTGATTATCTAATCCAATTGTATTCTTACATTCGTTTATCTGTTCGAGGCGGACTTCACCGGAATGACCGACTTTCGATAGCGGAGAGGGAGGTTGATCGAAGATAATCACGTTAATTCGGTCCGACGTGTAGCGTATGGAGCATGTGTGGACCACGTCAAAGGTGTGTGTAATCCATTAACAACAAATCTCTGTTTAATGCTTGTATACGATCTTACTGCCTACTCTTTAGCAATCAACATTCGACCTTCACCGTAAAGTTGGCATCACATGTCGATTTTATTCTTCAATTTTATCGTATATCCGCATTTTAGCAGATTTGTGAGTGCAGGACCTTTTTATGAGAAAGTCCAAAGAAAAGAAGTTTTTAGTCCATCATCTATTGCGCATTTTGGTTGAGAGTCAACTTCAGCATGGGCGTACGCGGTCTGACGAGCTACTGCCGTCAGAACCAGTCTAAAACGTCCGTTGAGGAACCAGACCTTCATGACGTGACTCTGGCCGTGGATTTTGTAGGCTTCCTTCACCACCTGTGTGAAGAACTTTACAACGAAAGCAACGCATCGACCTCGTGGTTACTGCTGGGAGGCTGTACACTGCGGCTTGAACGGTACGTAACCTCATGGATCAAGTGCTTGCGTCAGCGCAATGTTCGTCTTGTCTTTGTAACGGATCCGCCACAGTGCCTTGGGGGCGAAAACAACCGCAAGGGTTTCTGCCTTGAGGAACGTGCACAAGAGAAAGCTCAGCAGGTCAAGCAATTGGCGCAGAGTCTCAAAGAAATTTTAAATATTAGTGATGCTGAATCTGTCGGTGGTAATAAACAAGATTGGACGGAGATAGGACCACAAACGAGCCTTGCCCAGAAGGAAAAAATTGCTAAAACATTACTACTGACTAACGGGCGGTTTCCATTCGCTCGAGAAAAACTGCGAGGCGTGCTTAAAAAGCACGCGTTTTCAATCAAGACGGCAAATCGAGAGGCTGATGAAGAGTTGGGCGATCTTGTGCGAAAAGGAAAAGCGTTCGCTGTTTTAGCGGAGGATTCGGATTTCTTGGCTATGAGTGGCGTTAGGTATATTCCGTTTAGAAAATTATTTTTTTATGAGGGTGGGGAGGATAAGGACCAACTTAGAATTCGAGCAAGAGTCTTTTCGTCCGATTTGGTCGCAAAGTCCCTAAGACTCGAGGAAAAGCAGCTGGTGGACTTGGCTCTACTATGCGGCAATGATTTTACACCGTTGCTCGACAATGAGTTCGATATGGCTGCGTCACTGGACTTTCCGGTACAAAGAAAACAGGGTAAACTGTACCCAGTAGATGCAGCGAGATGGATTGTAGACCATATGCCGATGTTGGAGAACCCGTATTTGAACATCCTGGAATCGAAAAAGGGAGGCTTTTTGCGTGCTCTGTTTGAGATTTATAGATTCTACGGCTACAGCGAATTGTTCCTTATGAAGTATCCTATGAAAGTCGTGCCAAGTCTTTCTCCGAAAAAATTGAAGCTATATAAAAAGTTAATGGACTACTACGACTTTCCACCTATGGCGATTGATATTTTGGAAACAAAAGCATGTGGACTTAGCCATCGATTTGACGTCTTGGCATCAGTTTCTGGCTTAGAAGGCAAGTCGCAGAATGAAATGCATGCACCAACGCGGCGTTTGCTATATTTGGTACTGGACAACCCGGTAATTGAAGAGATGACCAGTGGCGAACGTTTTGAGGTTCACGTTGCGCCTTTGGAGTTTCTTCGGCCGTTAACTTCGACCCCAATTGATGGACGCACTGCAATTGAGATTGAACGAATTTATAGCTCGTTGATGTTTGTCCTTCTTTATCAAGACCCCAGTGGAGGAACACCCAAGGCTAAACGGTTAGCCAACATGCTAAGCAAAAAGGACAAAAAGGGAGTCGCAGTGAATAATATAGTCTTCTCGTTGCTCATCTTTTGGAAACAGGACCGCACGTACTTGATCAATAAGAATTTGCTTGATGATCGTTTCTTGGAGCTGCTACTGCTTTCTTCATTAATCTCGCTGTCCGTGGATTGTCACAAAAAAAAACTTACCGATTGGGATCTGGTTTCGTTTGACGTGGGATTGTTAAACATGGAAACCTATGCTGTCGTGAGTGGTTTCTTGGAGGTGCTTAAGCAGCTGCACCAGTTGCGCCTTCTTCTTGGGTGCAAGTTGCCTCCAGATTCGGGATGTAGCACTTATTTTTCTGGGGAAGTCTTCATTCATGTTTGTCGCACTTTGATGCTCCGGGTTGATGGCTCGGAAGTAAAAACATTGCCAAAAGGTGCCACAAGTTTATCACGAAAGGAAGTGGCACAAGTAACGGAATCGTTTGCAGAAATTTCCGATAAAAATCTTTTTTGGTCTTATTACACTAATGTTCGTACGATAATGCGGAGCATGAAAGTAACGATCGTACTTCCCGTTGATGTTGCTCACACTAGCTTGACTACCAAGAGCGTGGCAACTGCAGCACTAGCGAATGCAATGCAAAGCAATAGACAACAATTCGTCAGAAGTGATGACCCTAGAATCGTGCCAAATGCAGACCCTTTGCCTCCTGTTGCACCGCCTCTGCCTCCTGCTTCAGCATATCCTTTTCAGACATCGTCATCGGCAACCAACCCTATATCTCGCTTACAGTTTCAGCTTAATGCTTCAGCTCCAGCTTTTCACGCGCGCTCTTCGAAAGGTTTAGTACCATCGTCTGTAGCGAAGCGTCTTGACCCTGACAGTGCTGTATACGAAGGTGCTAGATATGTCACTGAGCCAAAGACGGAGCGCTGTAAGCAAGTCAATTTCAAAGGAATGATGAAGACGCTACCGGTGTTTGCCCATCGCGAGGAAATTTTAAAAAGTGTGGCGGCAAATCAATTGACAATTATACAAGGCGAGACTGGTTGTGGTAAAAGCACGTCTGTGCCTCAATTTTTGCACGACTCATGGGCTGGCAGAAATGCGGGTTCTGAACGTCCTGTAAATATTTACGTGACGCAACCGAGACGAATTGCTGCAATTGAACTAGCTAAAACTGTGGCTAAGATGCGAGAAGGAAATGAGTTCCAGGAAGATGGCCAGATAGGAAAAGTTATTGGCTATCGCATCGGTCAAAAACAAAGGACTTCGAGCAAGACAAAGATTACTTATGTCACGACAGGGTACATGGTTGAGCGAATAATCCATGATTCGGAGGCGCTTACGAAAATTACACACCTGGTTTTGGATGAAGTGCATGAACGCAGTATGGACGTAGATTTACTTTTGCTTCTGTTAAAGCTTCAGCTTAAAGATCATCCTCACCTTCGACTCGTGATCATGTCTGCAACTATGGATGCGCAGGTTCTCATCAAGTATCTTGGCAAATCACTGTCGACACGTTTGGTAAATAAGAGACCTCTTTTTGTTGGCTCCAAACTGTACCCTGTGACAAATGTTTATCTCGATGATTTATCAAATTGGTTTCCAGATCTGTGGCGTCGTCGTCAAAAGGAAATGGTGATCATGAGAGACCAATTTCGGGCTCTCTCACAAAGTCGCCTTAGTGCCAACAGCCATATGGCCAAGAAAGCGATTTTAAAAATTCACGAGAAACAAGTGATCATTATCGAGGAAATGGTGCGTTTGTTGATCGAAAGCCAGATCAATGAAAGTGGATTGCAATCGCAGTGCATTCTTATCTTCGTCCCTGGTATCGGAACCATTAATGCACTGTACGATTCGCTGAATCTTTTTGCTTTGGGTACAAAGAGTTCGAATGTTCAGGTTATGGTATTGCACTCCGGTATTGAGCTGGAGCAGCAGCAGGATGCTTTTAAGACGCTTGGTGGGAGATCAACGAAAGTTATTTTGTCCACGAACATAGCTGAGAGCAGTGTGACAATCCCGGATGTTACGCATGTAATTAATTGCGCAATTGAAAAGCAGATCGAGATGCCTAATGCTGAAAGTTCGCATGCAGAGGTCTTGGTGGACACGTGGTGCTCGCGCGCTTCTGCGTTGCAGCGCGCCGGGCGGGCTGGAAGAGTCATGCCTGGCACAGCCTTCCACCTCTTCACAGAGGCGTTTCGCGACTTGTGTATGGCAGAATTCAATACGCCTGAGTTGCTACGCAAACCCCTTGATCGCATTATTTTGCAGCTGAAGGGACGGTTGAATGAGTTTGGGGTCCCAAGCGTGCTTTTAAAACAGGCTATGGATGCTCCAGACCTCGCACATATTGGTGGGGCGTACAAGTTGCTGGCTACCTTTGATGCGATTGACTCTGAAGAAGAAGAAGGATCTCAGTTGACAAAATTCGGGTCGTTTGTCTGCCATTTGCCACTCAGTCTCGAGCTCTGTCGATTGTTGATGACAGGCGCTTACATGGTTCAAGACGTAAATGGCAAGAGTGAGTCGTGGCCACTACTACTGAATTCTGTCGTCTTAGTGGCGGTTCTCTCAGTGCCAGATCTCTTTTTGATTCCATCTTTTTACCATATAAAGTCAGCGCAGGCTTATTTAAGAGAGATGAAGAAAAGTCTTCAGGCAAAGCTTAAGATAGATGGAGGAATGTGGAGCGAGCCCCTGTCCATTTGGCTGTTCTATATTCAAATGATGAGCGAACAACGCGTGAATGTCAAACGCAACCTGAACGGTATTTTGCACAAAATGTCAATCTCCTGTCGTCGATACCAAACGCTCAACTTTTTGATATCAGATTTGTGTGCGCGGTTGATCTCCCTGTCCAAAATCAAAACTGGTAAATTTGAAAAGCTTTTGGATGCGAATACGATAGTGATGTTAAATAAGCTAGATATTTATGCTAGCACTCAGCGAACAGACGAACAACTCTTTTCATTTGCCCGAAACACCGTCGCAGACAAGCGCAATGGAGTGTGCATACTGCGTTTTTTGATTACACAGAATTATGGCCAGCATCTAATTGGAAGCACTAGGGACAAGCCGTCTTATCTTGTCGACGATGACCACGATGGCACTGATCGGGTCGATTTAAATGTGGTCAAGGAAGAAGCTAACGAGTTTAAATTGCTGCCAAATCGAGACAAAGCTACCCTTTTTAATCAATTGGCCGCCAGCGCCAACCCGATCGATGAGCTTGCTGCTCTCGCTTACGACCAGAATGTTGTATCAATATACTCTTACACCTCACCACAGAACCAGGTTGAGGACGGAAAAATTTGCTTCAGCGACTTGGCCAAGGATACGATAGAGAGAACAAGTTTTCCAGTCTCGCTGGTTTACTATATTCGTGGTGAGAAGTTTCCTGTGAACCTGGGCATGCGACTGAATATGGAAGAGTGCGAGCGAACGTTTAAGTTCCGTGTAGCAGGCAGTAATTCATGCAACCTTTCTTGGAAGCAGCAGAGAGATAACGTTAAGGCATCGACGGGCAGCCACAGCCTGTTCTCGCTTCCGATCCGACCACTGAAAATCGAAACAAAGAAGGGTACACCGGAGCCTAAACTTTTGGCCGTGTACGCCGACCGCCTGTTTACCGGTGATGAGACGAGAATGTGGTGCTCAAAATGTACGCTCCTACCCCCGAACAGTATGTGCTACTACCCGGTCATGTTGTTAGTAACTGCTTCGCGCTATGCAAACATTCAGCTGTACATGGATGCACACGTTGGGGAAATTTTGCATGTCAAGGTGGGAGCGCAGGACGCAACGTTTCCACGCAAAATGGCTTTAAAGGTTGAAGTACTTGCAACTATTAACCTAGTACGTGCAGCGTTGTCGAACGCATTGAATGCAAGTGTGGATGCTCGACGACTCGGCGTAGATGACCTATTAGCGCTATCAAATGACTCGATTTTTGTGACCAAAGATAGCAAAGCCAACGTCGAGCAATGCAAGTGGCACAGTTTGACGATAAACAAGCTGAACAAGGCGATGTTGGGGAAAGGCGAGACCCCAGCGCGCCTTCCGGAACTTTACTTGGCTTAGGTGTGTGTGTGTGTGAAGTCAAAAGCGAACGAATTTATAGTACACCTACGCAATACACTTTATGCCAAATTCGGAAGTCATGACCGTGATTGTTTAAAATTCAAATTTGATCGTTGATTCAAATGATTTTACCACGATATACTGCAAATACTTTGTTCTGTTTCGTAATTTGATTTCGATCTAAGCTGACTTTTTGTTTAAAATGGAGCCATTAAACCATAGTAATTTTGATGCCCGACGGAGTAGTTGACAATCAGCGCCGCCGACGAGTACACACGGTAAAATGTTCAGCAAACTCACGCTTATCAGAGTGTCCCCAAAAGCAGTCAGCAGTTCTTGACACAGCGTCTATGCAGCATTGCAAGAGCCAGTCTACCGCAACGGTACGTCCTATTCTAGACGACGAGAGTTGGAGCAAAGGATGGACGCGTCATCGGAAGCAAGATATTCGACAACGCTGCACAATTAAGTAGTATACATTGGGCAGCGGGACTATGTAAACTTTCGATAGACGCAACGAACCCAATTTTTCTGAACAAAGTATTCTTTTCTTTTAATGCCTCCATCGATCATACAGGCAATGTAAATCGGTTGCAACCCGGATGAGGAAGCTAAGCATGAAATCCAAGAAGCTGTTGCTCAGATCAAAACCTAGGTAACTTGCATAAGGTAATATCGCAAACCAACTCAGACAAAGAAGAACGATATTGAATATCTCTAGAAGACGCCTACCACCTAGAACAGCTGTAAAATTGTTTTGACCCGGGCAATAAAGATTATGCGTCCACAAAAATCTATGCGACTTACTATCTCAATACTGGCTAAGGCCAAGGTAACCAAGCTCGCGACTGCGAAAATTTATTTGTAATTATTGAAAGAAGATAGCATCATTGTACGACGCTTCGACATATACGATCATTTTTTTGTTGATCGGAAGTTATTCGTCCTATACTCTCAGAGGTGTGCCTGCACTTAAAACCTCTAGTGAGGACGCCGATCATCAAGGTTGGACTGGCAATCAAGTTAAGCGATGTAATTGGGTCCAACCGTGATGCATTTTTTGCTTTGATTCAAAGAATTGCACCTTAGCGTTCTGATTATGATGTCGATCTAGGTCGAGACGAATTAACTTTTGGATTCAAAGCCACTTTGAGCAGGACCACAAGGCGGATCGTCACAGAATCACATGTATGATTTCTCAGCTTTGGTAGCAAGAATAAGCAGCTTGACCCTTCTGTGGTGGCAGTGCTGCGGACATTTTAAGGAATTTGAAATGTGCGCAGCAATGTTAAGATTGTGTACAGAATCTTCTCGCTTCAGGATGGAGAGATCCTTTTCAAACTAGGATGCCATACAAGAATTTCAAAAGAAACTTGCCCTGAAGTAATTGAGCAAGAAACTGGACGTAGACATAAAGCACATGTATCCAAAAGGATCTCACGACATCCCGCCCTGATTGCCACTACCACAACGACTGGGTCGCAGGCAATACTATCACGCAAGATTGCGATCCGACGAGTTACCGTTAAGGCCTCTAACCCGCATCGTCGGTGCTGCCATGAGAGCGTAAAGATCGAGTCCTCGATCGATGCCGCGGGCGAAAAGATTGCTTTTTCAAGTCGTCAGAGTATAGAGCTGAAATGGGATCCAATCCTGTACATTCCACTGAACCTGGACTGGGTTGCTTGCCGGCCGGGCTTGCTTTAGTACGGTCTTATTTGTTGCTCCGGCAATTGAGCCAATTTGTCTCGCTTTGCCGTTGCCGTTGTACTATACAAAATCACACAGTACGTAACTAAAGCTAATCCGCCAACATCGAAGTCACTTCTACGTTTCGATTAGATTGTAGCGACCAGAGATTTATCCTCCGGTTCGGTTCAGGCCTAATCTCGTCAGTCTTGATCACCTTTAGTACAGATAGAAATCTTTCTTGATGGTTCTCCATGCGTTTGCTCTTCTTTGCATCACTTATCGCATCCGTATCCGAGGCTAAAGAACATCGACCTGATCAGCTAGAAGGAAGAGAAAGTAAACACTATGCGCAACTATCCATATACCACTCAAGTGGCCATATCTAAAACTTTGATGCTGAAGAGAAGTTTGTGTGGATTTTTTCCCTCAAAACTTAAAAGCCTTACGTTTATCGACTTAGACTCGTAAGAAGGTGCTACCGCCGAGGCCACGGCCGTGACTTATGTACAATTGTTCTAAGGGGGAAAGCGAACGATTGAAAATATCGGAGAAAAGAAAATATTCGGAAGGAACCAGGTTTGGTCAATCTTTCGCCCCAATACCCAAGCTCGGTCGATTGCACGCCAAAGTTGTTACGAGCTTTCGCCAGATTTTTTTTGCTTCACCCATCTCATATATTCTTCACCATCTTTTGGATGAAAACACATGTGCAAACAAAAATCTCTAACCACGAGGATTTATGATCAACTGATAGTGCCACACCAAAGGCCGAAGTCCTCAGCTTTTCAAACCCTAAGACAGCTTGCGCTTTCCTTTACTTGCATCATCCCTGGGTTTTATATCTTAAAACAATGGCATACGAAAGACTCTTTTTAAAATGTTTCAAGACGGGTTTGACTTCTTGGTTTGTGGTTCAAATCACTCCATTTTGTCAACATCCCGAGCGACAATAGCTTACAAGTCGCATCAATCTGAACACAACAACTCATGCATAGCAAGCAATCCGCACGCAAAGATACAACATTACTTAAAAGCACCTTGTAAACAACCGCGACAACTTTTTCACTAAGATATAGCAGGCGGAAGTTCTACCTCCTCAGCAGCTATTTTCCGCCGCATACAAATTGACATTGACGTCTAACCGCAGCACAGGGCACCATCAAGCACACACAACACCCCTGTCGAACGCAGCCAAAAGATCTCTGCACCAACACACAAACGCACAATTTCACCAGTGGAAGATGCCAAGGAACGTAGACACAGAAAATGTTTTAATTCCATTTCAGCAGTGACAGATATTTTAAAGTCACGTCTTAAGGTATGTCATCTTTCCCTCATATTACTTGCTAAATATCGGTTTCCCACCTATGCCGAGCTAGAAGCAAGGCGCTTACCCGTAGAGGCAATTCGTATTTTTTCCATCTGGAAGTTCAGAACGAATAAATAAAATTACCTTCGTTCCAGTAATCTATAGGTATGGCCAGCTAATAGACTTTTTTAGGTATTTTAAAGAATGATTTAAAGAAATTCAAGGCCTCATAAGTGAGACGTCACTCCACGTACAAGTCAAAATGAGAGTGTGTATGCACGGTTTAAGGGTATTCTCTCGCCGCACTCAGCGTTGACTGCGGCAAACAAGACAACATGATACGTGTCTCTCCCAAAACCATTGAATTTTGTCTCACTCTTGGTCTCTAGAAGGCTGCTAACAGAAGCCGCGCCTTCAGCAACGTTGGTGGCGGGGGTTTCTGCTACGCTAACATGATGGGTGCGTGGCTGATACACACCATGAAAATTGGGCTCCTGATGGCTCAAAAACTATCAAAGCAGGGACCACCGAAAGTATACTGCTGCTCGTACACTCAAGTGTATACTATTATGGAATATTTATTTGAGACTTGATAGACTCTGATGGGTTATAAAATTAGCGTGCCAGCAAACGATTGCTGTCAACCAATATCAGCTGGCTGAGGCTAAACAATAGAGCAGCAAAAATAAATCGGGTTCAGTTGAATTAATCGTAGAGACTAAAGGAGCTTCCTTGAAATTGAAATAGTCATGTCTGCAAAGTTTGGGTATTTTGACAGCACGAAGTGACTTTTTGTCCTTGACATAGAAGAAGTATGACTTGATCATGGGTCTGCATAAGTTGAAACAGCACGAGCTCCGATTCGATTTGCGGGACAAAGATATACATGTCAAACGTCCAATATTGTGCAATAGCGCTTTAGCGAGTTCTTTTTCGTTCCTTGTCGTGCGTAAGGCTCACTCAAATTCAAACTTGGGCAGTAACGCCCTTACGATAGATATGGAGTGTATTGACTTATCTATACTCTTACCAAAAGTTAGCGAGACGACGCCTTAATATTTAAGCGAGTATCCAAGTTCCATTAACAGTAATGGCTACCGAAGCCACTTAAACTAGCACTTTAAGCGCGAGTTTGACAAAGTATCGCCAAAGAGGATGCAATATAGCCGTAAGTGGGTAACATAGCTTGGCGACAAGATACGATTAGTGATCTAATACTACGATTATAGATCCGATTAGTGATCAATTACTTGATAGCGCAAACGACCTCGCGGTTGATGGAGAAAGTGCTGTTGGAGGTACTGGAGGGTTAAAACTATCTCAGATATGGCGCTTTATAAAAATGAAGAGCTCTCTCGAAGATATAAGTGCATTTTGCAAGTAGGACAATTATAAGTTTGATCAGCTGCTTTGACTCCCATATGTTTGAAAACCTACCTTGTTCATATTATAAATGATAAGATGTAATGTCCATAAATCCAGCATCAAAACCCCTACTAGATAGACGAATAGGTGTAAACACATAGATTGTATTACCTATAAATGACTAAGACGAAAGCTTTGTGAGCGTGATAATGTCTTAAGATAGATGTTAACATTATTCGGGGGTCAAAGTTGCCACACTCGCCATCGTCTTTGTGCATTTGGTGACAGAGTAGAATGTGGAAGCTACTTCAAGCTTATAAAAAAGTGATTAGCGCAAGTAGCTGCACAGTTCTTTCTTTAATTGGACAATTTAAAATTAAAATGTCCGAGTGCACTTTATGTATGTAGCACAATGTTCAATGAGGGACCCGAGTATATGATCAGTACATGTGCATGAGTATACCACATGGGCGTTTCAATGCTTTGGTAAATCTTTTTTTATCGCACCATTGTTGGGCCTTTTCTATAGACATACTACATTTATCATTAGCGGGTCAGCTGGTTCTGAGGCGTAATAAGCTCCTAAAACAAGATTTTGAAGTCACAAGAACCAGTAAATCTTTGCCAACATCTTGTCCGTGTGACAGAGAAATTAAAAAAATCTTAGTTTTATTGAACGCAGTCGTAGGGTTGTACAATCCTTCATGGTAAGTAAATTATACGTTTTTTGAGCTTGACCAAAGCCACGATTACAAAAGAATAGTGCAAATGGTAAGGTCTGGCCAACAATTTACACAAACACAATGCTGGTTGTGCGTGTCTTGCAAAGCCTCTGCCCGATTTTATTAAAATCGGTGCAGCTAGAGACAGCATCACGACGCTTCTGATATAGCTAAAAAAAATCAGCGGGCTCTTGTTATGATTTTGTCGGGTATGACAAGGCCGTCTCGCGTCGTTTGCGACACTTTGAATTACGCCAGGTGCGCTTCACTGCAACTCGAAATGAACGGTCATGCGCGAGTCGACTCGTTTCAGTTCAGATATATTAAAACTACAGAGTATAACTATCCCGCTCAGGACAAGGGATTGCTTGCCATGAAGTAAGTACTTAATAGCTCCGAATGAATCATCTGGTATCTAATTTATATATATACAGCGACAGCTTGCCAATATAAATGACACAATGGCTGTGAATTATTGCTAAATGTTCGTTTTGTTCTGAGAACAATCGGGCAAGCTTAATGGTCTTGCTGACGCTTTAGCGCAGGCTAGACTATGAGCTGACCATATATTAGCCGAGTCTAAAGCTCTCTAGTCGCCAGGTACACAAAAATGATTATAAGGCGGTGGTATTAGTGTGACTTCTGATCGCAGGCAAAGATGCTTAAGTCGAGTGTTACATCCTTGACATTGTCTATTGCATCAATAGAGATTAAAGACTCTGGTTTAAAATAAGTCACTCAAGTTGTTGCAAAGACCTGAAGTACGGCATACCTATGGAGATACACGCGTCTTCAATTAGCAGTCATAAAAGCCAGAAAATAGTTTTTTTAACGATCTCAAATGCATACTGGCGGCTCAACGTGTACGAATGGATGACCAAGTATGCGAGAACTGCAACCATACGCCTAGCACAAAATTCCATAGAGTGAAGCTGGTGATGATGGCTAAAGCACTGCCTTAATCTCGTTGAAAAGCGATAAAAACACTTTATACTTGTACAAAAGATACCTTTGTTTTTGTATGGATGAGGTGTTCTCCAACGTACAAGCTTTTTAAGACTACCAAGATGCGGCGTTTTTGCTTTAATGTGGTGTGTGTTCGGCCAAATTTTAACCTGATATATGGTTATGGAGAAAGCTATTCAAATGGTCACGAAGGCATAATTGCAAGCCGGATCCGTGTGAAGGCAGCTGAAGAACAGAGTATCTAACTGGATCCCGAAATGTACTTCTTTATCACACATCTGAGCTGCCAGATAAACCATAAATGTCCACGCCAATCACGACCACACTAAAAGCTTGGTAGATTTTCGACCGAGGTTTCTGATACTTGTCCTTACCGATGGTAAGAATGACTTCATTTTGTCAGAATTCTTAAATTTTTAGTTGAGGTCTAATTTAACCGTAGGAGTGTTTCAAATTGCCCCATTAGCCAGTCGAACCGAAGCTGACTTGTCTTCGCTGCTCTTGCAGAGCATCGATTAGCCTGGTGCAATCATTTGCAGGAGCGCAAAGTTCCTCGACGCCCCAGAGTTTTCCAAAGCTCGAACTTTATAATCGTAATTTTGTCCGCTTGCATGATCAACCAGCAGACCATCGCTGCCGAAACAAACTTTCGATCTATCAGAGGCTGTGTGTCATGGTGTATATTTCTTTGTTTGTCCAAAATAGGTGCATTTTTCCTTCTAGAATCAGCATTTTTTTGGCCTATGAGACTCAGCTTTTGCCAGAAAGCGTACAAAACCATTGGGTCAGACGAAGGTCCAGATTGTCGGTCCCCTTTGGAGAAGGCGAAATCATGCGCATTCGCTTTCCGCAGTCAGAGCAGCAGATATTGCTTTTTCCGACAGCGCAAAATTATTTTGAGACTGGGCACAAGATAGCGAGCCAACAACCCCAATTTTGTCGATTAAGAGGCTGCCCCTCCTCGTAATTATATAGAAGCGAGCTTGTGTATGACTGGACTCCTCCCGACGATCATCAATTTCATTGTTGATGTCCGAACTTGAAAGAGTTAAGTACAAGGTGGGCCTAGCCTTAAATTGCTCATGAATACAATAACGCCTTCACTTTGCAGATAGCAAGTTGACAGGGCTCAAAATCAACCAAAAAACAATTGCTGCTAAAAGATCATGTATGATACAAATACTCAGGCGACGTGGTTACACAGGTAAAATTTCAGCTTTCCGTCTGTCCCCCATGTAGTATAATGCGAACGCCGTGGTGCTTGATCATGTGCGATCAAGGCAGCTTAAGAGTGACCATATTTATCTTCTTTATCAAGAACGGCTCTTTTTTATTTTTCTTCGAGTATGAAAACCTTAAGCTTCACAGGCTTGGACCCGCTACCACCTGGGCTACTGGAGCTTATGCTGCCCGAGCTCTCGAGCGTGAAGTTTGCTAAGCACGATGACACCATTCATCTTATTGGCAGCATGGGGAATTACACATGCAGCCACCCATAAAGCCAACAAGTCTTTGTGTAGTGTGAAGTGTTTGACTGACGGGTGCGAGAAGGTTGCTTTAATCATTCCGGAGCCTTCACAAGGATTTACGATGACAACCCACCCGTGTGGGCATCAAATTGACTACTCAGTCAGAGGTATCTCAGGATCGAAGTAAGCAATAAACTCAAAAATTACAACAGATTTATATATATTAGCGTATTTTTGTTTTGCCCCTATAGCTTTTCCAAATATCTTGCTGTGCAAAACCATGTAATCAACCATTGTTTCAACGAAAAGTCATTTTTTGTAGCAAAAGCTCGGCGTTATGTAAATGCCCAGTATAGCGTAGATCTTCTAGTTCTATCTTCCGACTATCATACTCTTGCGTGCAGCCTCGTGAAAGATTTGCACGAAGTCCTCACCACATTTTTTCAGCGTACTGATCAGAAAGTTCTAGCGTTTGCAAATGGTCGAAAATACAATCTGTACTCGTGTCAATTACTTCGTTTGGCAGGTGACTAGTCGTTTCAGCCCCATAACATCGCTTTACTTGATCAGATAACTTCTAGCAAACTTGTCAAAGACTTGGTCGTACTACTAGATAATCGCACGTACTTGTTTCAAAAGATTTATCAAAAAAGAAATTATATTTGATAATATGCTAATCTAAGGAAGCTCTTACTAAACGAGTACATTGGCTTAGGCAACCAGTGTCAGGAAGGTTTCGACGTCGTCAGAGGTCCTATTGGTGGTCTCGCGACGAAGTATGGTCGGGCGTGAAGCAGCTCGCCTTGCGCAGAGCCTCAAAAACTCGGGAGGCATTGCTTAGCCATTCACGCAAAGAAAGCGCGTGTGGTGATCTTACTTTTGACCCGGGGCTCATTGATGAGACTGGCACTGTTTGTGACGTAAATGAGGGAGAGCTTGGCAATGTCAGAACAAAGCGTTGAAAATCTTCAGCAATTTCATCAAAGGTTGAGTACAAGTTCAAACTTAAATATGTTTTCGACTTCCTGTGATCTTTTCGAGTTTTGTGTCCAGTCGTGGGTAATGCTGACAATGATTGTTCGTCCGTCTTTGGACCATAGCAGGAAAATTTCAACTGCCGGTGCGGGAAAATGAAAGATGCCACATGAAAGGCATTTTCATCGTCATCGCGTGCATTACTGTAACTTGACAATTGATAAGGCACACGGACCAGCGCATAGGACCACGCAGCCTCGAGTGCACGCTCGTGAGCTGACAATAGCTCGTTCTCACGGTACAACAACTCGGACTCTACCATGTTATTAGCCACGTAGAGTAGCTGAGCTGCATGCCTATGGCTATTCCCCGATACACTTGGTAGTCGGCACTGCGTTATCTTGCGTTCAATATTGCGTAAGAGGTCAAAAGCCGAGACTTGGTACGCCAGATCGTCATGAACGAAGACCACATAATGACAAATTGCACATAGAAACACTGCAAGTTGGTATGATGCAACTTCCACCTGTTGCTCGGACGTAAGAGCACCAAACCGTTGTGAGTCATTCCGTTCTAAAAGATCTGCTAGCATTGAAGTGCTTAGCAACGGCTGAGAGTCCAACAACACGATCGGATGGCCATATCCACCTAACATGGAAATAATTAAATCTACTCCTGTCGTCTCGTGTCGATTCATCACCACATCCTCGTAACTTCGAATTGGAAAAAATACCTTTTCTCTCGTTTTCTCCGGTAGCAACATCGACAAAATAGTAGATTTACCCACGCCTTCCAGCCCCAAAACTCCAATAACCGTGAAATTTTCAAGTTGCAGACAATTCCTCAATGTTATCGAGAGGTCGGTCGAAAATTGCATTTGGGGAGTAACAAGTTTCACAGGGGTTAGAGGCGGTACGATCTTGATCTGGTGAACGGTCGGCGGGGTCGAAAGTCGTGCACTTCCATCTGAATTTACCTTTAAATTGTGTCTATCCATAGACTTCGATCGAGTGTTAGTTTGCAAGTGGATGTCTCGATCTGAGACGCTATGACTGTGTCGAGAAGCGTCCGGTTCGTAGAGGACTCCAGTGGACCCTGAAGTTCCACTTGAGGGCGGACGAAGTAGCATGGATGGAGTCTTGGGCTCTGTGGAAGCAAGTGAAGGACCAGTTGGAGCTGCGATGCGACTACGGGTCCGAAACGCACGAGAGGAACCAGATGCCGAGCTCGTACTGGTTCGGGATGAGACATAATGAGCTGCGGAGCCGCTGCTTACGGGGCGTTGACTGCTGTTGCGCTACACAAATATGTGGAGCAAAACAAAGCGTAAGTAATGATTTTTATGAGCACGAAAGGCCCCTTACCTTTTGCCGCTGCTTCTGTGGCGTATTTTCGCGATCCATCTTCGAACTTGACCGCTGTACAAACCTTTAAATAGTAATATTCTAAGAATTGCTTATTAGGCCGTCCGGTATTTTACGCGGATGATTTCTTCCCAGAAAACTAAACTTACCACTCCTTTTCAGCCCCTTTCCTCCCTCCTCAACTTTCTTTTGAACATCCAGCACCTAGACCTCAGATATGCCAAATTAGCACACAAGCTAATGGTGATATTGCTTATCAATAATGCTGCATCAGGTTTGTGCACTGGGTCGTCTGTGATGAAGCATGCTTCAACTACCTTTTTAAGCCAGATAACAAGGTTCTCGTTTTTCTTCCCTACATAGAATGGGGTCTCAAAGCTTTAATATTTTGAATCCCGCAGCAGACGCTACCTCCGGAAATACTTAGGCTGTACTGCCTGAGCTTTGAACATAGTCTAGGGCTAACGCCATGACGCATTCCAACTGTGTGCCAATAGGCAAAGCCTCGCCTATGAAAGTCAGCAAGTCTTTTGACCAGCGCTAACTGTGATTCTGATTGAGCGAGAACGTTATTCTATCCAATCTACAATCCTTGCAAGGATCAAATTCGACAATCTCCGTAAGATTAACCACCAGATCTTGCACAGAGAAGGCATGCAAAGATATACGACCTCCTGGTGAAAGAATTTTAGCTTTTTTTAATTTCAAACGATCGTCGTATGCGATAGATACTAGTTTCAAGACTTGTTCCCTTTTCTTAATACTTTACCCTTGGTATTATCTATAGTTTTTAATAAGCATCAAAACTTAAATAAGCATATATAGCATCAGATTCAAACCGGTTTAAATGCCGACAGGATGCCTGTCGTACACCAGAATCGTTCCCTCAAGGCTCACTTTAAATGGAAAGCCAACTAAGACACAAAAGCACGCTTTTTGCAGCGCTCTTTTTCACACTCCCACTCATCGGTGCCTGCATGCGTGGCGATTGCACTTGAATACATAGACTCACTAGTAAAATCATTTTATCGAGGATTTTTGTGTCCTGTAATATACAGAAACACTGGAGTGCAACGTATATTTGAGCTTCAACTCCTGACAGCGCTCGCACTTTCTTGCCTGCAAGCAAGTTGGCGTGATAACCATTAGTATGAAAACATATCTATGGGATCGAAGATCTCTAATACTGGGGCGCCAGGTCAAGGCTTGTTTAGCTCTTAAGGAAAAGTACAGCCACAGACAAGCTGCGTTCCAGAATGTAACGTCTCGTTCCATAAGAGCCTGTGTTGCAGTATCCGTGGGCCCGCCGACTTAGGTCCATCCCCAATATACCTAGGTGCTGCCGAGCAAAGCCACATCCGCTGCATTGGCTGTGCATGTACTGATTTAACAAACTTTTGCCTCGTCATGGGGCACTTATAGATCGCTGGCAGGAACTGTGCCCTCGTAACCCGGGTCAGCAGGTGGACATCAAAGTACCATCAAGAGCGGACAATATTGCTTTGCATGAAAGAAAAAAGAGTGAATCCTCAGGTTTCACGAGTGACCTCACTATTCCATGGGGACAAATGATAGTTTGAGTGGTCGTCGCATCGCGACAGGGGCACTTACATTGAAGACACTGTCAGAGGCCTTAGCACTAAATTATATAAAGCTCGAAGGTACTGAGTTCCTTAATGGCTTAGAAGCTGCAACAAAGTCTACCAGAACTTAAGACCATACAAATGAATTCTCTTTTTTGGACGAAGATGTCTTGGATCAGCCTTATAAGCATGTACGTCTCGCCTTGGCTCAAAATACCGATAGGATTTTTAACATTCCATACATGTTTTATCAAAAGAACCTTACGTTGTGGTGTCTAGAGACCTAACAATAAAAAATCGGCCAAATAGAGGTGCGAGGCAAAAGATTTATCACTTGTCTGACTCAAAGTATTTTGTTTGCACTGCACGAGATCAGTGTGAGCACATTGTTTTGGCTATTTCAATATAAAGGCACAGAATAAATTGATGTGGTAGCCAAAATCCCCGCACTCGTTTCTGATATATTATGCTCGACAATTAAAACTAAACCGGAAACTAGCTCATGCTCTTCAGAAGCCACACAGTGCAATGGTGGGTGCGCAAACAAGCATTCCTAGGAAGTATGTGTTGCCTAATAGCATGCCTGGATGCATTTTATACAGTGCATAGATAGTTAATATTTGATCTGAATGAAGAACTTTTACTGTTACCAATGCAGTGCGTTATGGGAGTCGTGAGGCCACAAAGGCTGTGAAATGACCCGATGACATTTCACCGTCTGGTATCACAATTGTTACGGTTGTTTCGGTCTTTCGCTCGAACTCAGTTCGACAGCGTATCCGTCCAGATCTTTTCTAACGGGAATCAGCTGGCATATAAAGTTCGTTTAGCCCATCTTGGGCTAATATTTAGAGTCATAGGGCCAATAAGCCTTATGCCAACATCGACAAATGTGTCTTTGCTTAAGATGCGTTAAAGCCCTGAGATTCAATCAGAATGCGAGAAAAACAAAGCCGTTTTAGCTTGATCTACGCTTTCTTTTAAAAAGGTTTATGATAGTAACCGACATTTTGTGCAAGGGCAGTGGTATCTATGCAAGTTACAAAGCTCCAGCTTAAGGCTGTTGGAAGAGGTTGCTTAAAAAAAATTCGAGGACGCTTTCAGTTGCACCCAGGAAAGCCTTCATTAATCACTCATTCTGGCTTTAGTAGACAACGGATAACCACTAAACAGCGTTTGCGACGGATAGACTATGTCATCAGCTGCCCGTTATTGCAGCGCAGTGGAGTCGGTCATAAGCAAGTCGTTTTATTTCTCTAAAGGCGACTTTGGGCTGCAGAATGTAATTACATCATGCATAACAAGAGGAATCACTTGCGTACCATACACAACTTAATGACGCATCTTTGGGATCAGAAACCCATTGTAATCTATTGAGACCATCCACCTTGATTATGTTTCAAACAGTGGATTGGTGGGTGTTGGTCATTGCGATATAGATCGTGCGCTAGATACAAGTCTCAGGAACTCAATGCATGCTAATGTGCTTTCGCACAGGAAGGATAATGAGCTGGACTTTATCAGCAGAGCTGAGCGCATAATTGGCGATCTTTTTTGTTGGGCAAAGGAAACAATTTTAATTTTTGAGTCTCACATCGCACGCAAATGTGCCAATGTAAAGTGTCCATTTCCTCGACAGCGACCGAAGTTGCTCCAACCGGGGTAGCGGTCTATTTTTTCAGTATACGACGCATCTGGAAATTCAACCAAAGACGTTTCTTGTGAGTAACGAAGAACTGAAGTACGAGGCGTTTTTAAAGGCGCGTACTGCTCCATTCGTGGTCATTTAAGCAAAAGTAAAACGATTTTCTCGGTCTTTACAATATCTTAACGCTCTCCTTTGTACAAGCGAGTTGCCAAGTATAAGACCTATGAGACCTTACAGAAGATTAAACCCGCGGATCATGCGTTGGCTTCTTTGCAGAACCTGCCAGCATCGGCGAGCTGCCAATGTCCATAAGTTTGACTCCACCTTTGGCTTGTCCGAGGTCAATGGCAGGGAGAAAATTTAGCCAAGTTGATTAAGGATACGGTATTCTATTTCAAGGTCTTTCAAACGCGATGGTCTTGAAGAGAGACCCACGATTTACCGCTGCGCTTAGCGAACTATACCCCAACTATTGAAAGTTCGCTTGCTGATGTCAACAGCGGGCCAAAATTTAACGGCTGATTGTTTATAAACATCCTGCTCTGGGCAACAAGTGGAAAAAAATTAGTAAATCGATCGATCTTGATGCACTTTCTGACTGGGAGATTGATTCGGGTTTCAACTGTTGTTCTGCAAGTGACAATGTCGTTAAGGAAATAAATGACGCAATAAAACAGCTATGTGTAGTCTTTCTGCGGTCTAATTCGAATTTTCAGGGCGGCAAAGTGCCACGAGGGTTTGAAGCTGACTTTGACGACTTCCTAGCGTTCTTTGTGCGTCGTCGCAAGGCCCGAATATCTGTCTATGTTAGACAAACGTTTGGTGGTCGAGTACGTGACGAGTGGAAAGCCATCGAGCAGCAGTTCCTTGGTCAGTTTCAAATGCTTTTCTCACGCTGTCAAAAGCATTGTGATGA